>KZ309189.1:1937313-1953790 GCA_000376725.2 Ladona fulva | reverse complement strand
TCCTATAAAGATTCCTCCCCCCCTCGTGTCACGATCTCTTCTAAATACCGTAAAACCCTGCGGAAATATTTCATTTGAATATATACTGGGATTTAACCAAGTTTCCGTTCCTACGATCACATCTGGGCTATTCGTTTCTATCAAAGTTTGAAGTTCTTCCTTCTTATTTAAGACACTTCTACAATTTACCTGAAGGAGTTTTAAACCCTTACCTTCGTCTGCTATATTTTCTTTGCGCTGCTGCTTGCCTCCTCTTCTTACTTCCCCGCTGATATCTTCCTTTGGTTTCCCTCCATTGTCCTCCTTGCAATCCTGTCCCCCTTCGCTTCCTAGTTTCCCGAACCAGCAGAATTTATAACATCCATCAGCAACCTTCCGAATTTCTCTGACCCACGCCTATTCAAGTGGATCCCATCTCTGCCGATGTCCTCCTCACTTATCCACGCATTTGAGTTTACAAACTGTAAACCTTGGCTCGCACATACCCAGTCCAGACACTCATTTATATAGTCAATTCTCCTACTTGACACATCCTTCCTTTTTATCACCCCACTAATTATTATTTTTGCTTTCTTGAATTTCTTCTTTGCAGCCGTCCCTAAATCCCAAATTAGTCCCATCACATGGTCGTCAGTCTTTGCTCTCTTTATGTCATTTGAGCCCACATGAAACAGAACTATATCCTCTTTTCTGTTATCACCCAACCTGTCTATTTGCTCCTCCATTTCCTCCGCCCTTATTCCCGGGAAGCACTCCACATCCACCCCATTTCTCCGGCAGTGATCTCCGGCATATCGAATCATGGAATCGCCCATCACTCTGGTTTTCCGAGATGTCTTCTTCGGAGAAAAATTTTGATTATTTAGTTCCGTCTTTTCCTTCCGAATTGATTTAAGACCTTCGATTTCATCGGTAAGACTCTTAATTTTCTGCTTGGCCTTCTCCAACTCCGCCTTTAGGTCCGCTATTTCCCTGTCTTTCTGCTCACAATCACAACTAAGGCTAGCACACAACATACATCTCCAACTCTCCTTCAGGCACTCCTCCAGGTCTCCTTTCGCACATTTACTATGAAACCATGTTTCACATTCCAGACACTGAATCCCCTTCTTTAGTTTCCTGCTGCAACCCCCACACTTCAATTCCATGTTTCCCTGAACCATTTTGTATAGTTAGTAGCCTTTCACTTATACTCCTTAACCCTCGGAGCTCCCGCAAGCACGTCCTTTCACCTCGACGAACAGTGACTGACGATGTGTGCCTATATGGATGATCTACCATGTATGCTGCATCATTTCATAGTTTTCGTCAAATACTGTTAACATATAAATTATTGTTCAGAACTTAAGTGTTTTATTTTACATTATTAGTGATTACTAAAATAAAATATTTATGTGTGTCGATATGGATATCTAACCATGTATATGTGAAACATTTTGTAATTTTCGTGAAGGTCTACATGACAATAGTTATAATGTACAAAACATAATTAATATACTTTATAATGTATTTTTAAATATGTCAATATTAATGCATAACTTTCATGTTAACTTTGTCAATGTGAATGTTATATAATACATAACTGTATAATATGTTACCTTTTGATGCATAACTTTACCCCTCTATAAATCCCCCGTCTTTGGGCGGATGCCACGCGAGTGAAATCAACATTCAGCCATTCCACCGTCACCACATGGCTAGAAAGTCCATTTGCAAATAAATAATACATAAATAAAATGTCTCCTTCGTGGCTTGTAATGGTTTTAAGCACGTACATTTCCTTAATTATCAAAGCGATTATTACTGTTTTATTAAAATAGGGATCCTCAGAAGAGTAAGCAATGAAATGTAATCGACAAGATATTAATCACTAGTCTTTTAGAGGAAATTACAAGATAGGCTGTTATTTACTGAAACTGATACTTCCGAAAAATACGACCAAAAATAACATAAGAAGTTAAGAAATCAATAACGCAGCTGCCGTCAAGTCGGTCAAAGAAAAAGTCAAGTAAACGATTAGCTAGCCGCTTTATATCAGTTCGGAAAACGTTCTTCTTCTTCGTCCGCCCAGGAGAGACGATAAAATAGTATGTCTTTGAGGATCTCGGCTGGTTTATCTACGAGAACGAATTGATTCCGTTCCATTCGACTGCACTTGTTATCGTTGCAATGGCAAAAGTGAAAGTCAGGAGATCGTCGCCGCCTAAAATCAATATCGCGCGAAATTTCGCAGAAAGCGCGAGATGCAATGGATATGGATTATGCAACTCTACACAATTACATGCCTTTACAGCAGAGGTTACTGCAATAGCCTAGCGTCATTGAACCAACTCACACTCACAGTGACATTTATTGTCTGCTTATCTTATTTCCTTCTAGCATTTTTAAGTGGAAGTGTGCATGCATGAGATCCTGCGTTCTTCAATCGAAAATGCAGTTAAGGTCCGAGAAAAGATAATGTCGATAATTCGAGGAAGTATTGAGAGAATTCTCTATAATAATGGACACGATGACAGCTTTGCTTTCCAATGTCTAAGGTATCTGTGATTGCAAGGTGATTATCTGCGATTGGAACGGCCAAACTAAATTACGATGACTGATTTTAGCAACGATATGACAATTCTTCGTTGAAAGGAATGGCAAATAATACCTCAGTGGAAGAGTAAAAGGCCGTCTGCATATGCTTTACCAGTAATCTCTTTGGCTGACATCGACTTTGAATTGTAGGCAAAAAATGTCAATTTGATATTATGTGATACCGAAGTAGTATTTGAGAGTTTTAAATATATACGAATACAAAAATGCGAGATCGAAACCCGAGAACTGACTAATTAAGTACAAATTGACAGATTATCAACATCCTCCTAAAGTCCGTCATTTTCATTTGGTATTACAGTGCGCGCACGACACTGAATAGTATCTTCATATGTGTACAGATCAGAAATCATTTTCAATGAGAGGTTACGCATTTCCTTTAATTTCATCGATTCGTTTAGCATCAAAAGTTTATATACTTGGAAATCTCAGTGTCGAGCAAGCTCAAGGGTGACCTAAAATAGCTTTATTGAGAGGTTAAAATAAACTCTGTTCGATGGAACCTGCGTTTAGAAAGTTCTGGGTTACCAATTTATAAGAATATTTCAACCTATAATAGTATTAAAACAGAATAATCCCAACGGTTGGAAAATGCCGTTCTCTAGTCCAGTATTCCCCAACTTAACTATCTGGAATACAATGAGGGTGCCTTGGAGGCAGAAACTGTAAAAGATCCTTTGAAGAAAATCTTTTCAAAAAGAGAGGTTGGCAAAGCAGCAAAGGAGAGGGATTTCGAACAAGGAAGAGGGTGTGAGGTTGTGGACGGACAACAAAGGTCGTCTCATGGATTTGGGGGCAGTGCGAGTGTCGGGGGCTGAGAGGGTGAACATAAGTGCTGGGGGCACAAGAGAAGTGTTTGCAGGAGGGAGGGCGGATGAAATGGATGGATGCAGAATTCGAGTAAAGATAGAAACAAGCAAAGTTCATGAATAGGAAACATGACTTGCTGTAAAGGGAAATCACGCGCTATCATTATGAACCTTTGTTTCAAAATGCTCTGTAAATCTAAGCGGATTCTGCTCCCTATAAAAGTTGAGAATAATGGCATTGAAGCAATGGCACAATTGAAGAAAATTTTAATGAGTAGGGACGCCTTTTATGATCCTAAGTTGCACAGTAGTCTCTAAGCTAATCTATTCCTTGAGATCGATCGGGATACCTTGATGTGAAGGATTCATTCTGCGAGTTACGTCTCTAATGAGCAATTTCCGATTGAAAATTAATTTCTGTGTGCTTTGAAAGTCTTTCGATGCAAAGCATTAAAACAGAATCGTTCTATTTCACGGAATATCAAAATAAAACAAAGGAAGAAAGAAAATCGTCTCGAATATTTATGGAAATGAGCACATTCAGAACTTCCTTCCTTTCATTTCTAAATCAGCGTGGAAGATCAGGTTCCTTCATAAGAGAAAGGTAACCAGTAAATACAGCCTTTACCATTAAAATTGTTATTATACGAGTAACTCATTTATTTGCCGTACTTCCGTTTCTACTGTAGAAACATCAAATTGCTGAAAATGTTCACTCAAAAGGGATCATTCAAACTGACTCTCATGAAAGTTGTGCAATTTGGAAGTAGCGCTCATTAAGTGGAAAATTGTGATTTTAATTTCCTCTAATTATATTTCAAACTATGTGAGGGAAAAGATCAAAATTGAATTATGATAAAATTCGACACTTGACGCATCTAGCTATCTTATCTTGGATACGGCAATAAGCAGTTAGAGTTTCATATCCATCATAAGGAAAAGTGTGAAATGTAAAATGACTGAGAGAAAGGGATATCCAGTGACCAGTAACACACTCCAGTCCAGTGAAATTGCAGTGACCTTAGTTGAAAAAAAGAGAAACAAACGACTGTTGCAAGTTTATTTACTTGTCAATTTAATGAATTCACTTACATTCACAAGAAAAGAAAACTCATTCAAAACTCTTACAGTAATTGATGTCTTGTGAGATTTAAGATGAAGATGCCATGTCATGGATAATTTAAGTATCTAAAACCGTAATCCACAGAGTAAGAAAGATGAAGTATAACATTAATTTAGATTAATTATAATATTATTAGCCATTTTCTTTATTTCATGGAGATTATATTTCTGGGAAAGTATTTAAAATTTTTAAGTTTAAAGTTAGGCAAAGAGGCAGAAGGCAATTACATTCGTTCTATTGCAGAAAGGTGTGTGTGATCCTTTTTTCTATCGAATGTATATTAACGTATTATTATTATTAAAGGAACCGAAAGGCCGGATATGCTGATACTGAGGAATAATAATCACGAATGACGAGTAGTAATTTCCCGAAAGAATTCAAAGTAAAAACGCTTATAGAGGAATGAATGTAGGCGAACGCCATCACGGATACGATCAGACAATAAACTTCAAAGAATGTAAGTGAAACTGAGTTCGGGCGTAAAAATATCGAACAAAAACAGTTAAAATGCAATATATAGGCTCCGTGATTGAGATGCTCCGTGATAAAAAGAAGGAACGCAGTAAGCGATTAAAAGGGGGATCGCAGAAGTGGTCGCAAAGAGGGACGAGTATGCAGTATCAGCAATAAAGATTCCAAGGAAAGGGGAGCGAAGCATTTAGCCAATCAGTACACTAAAGTACTCCTAGAGCAGGTCCCCTCTCTCAAATCCACTCTCCTTCCAGTCACGTGGTAAGGATGGCCAAATGAAAGCATAGGAATAGGACGTGCTTTTATGGGAAGCGTTCCTACTCAAACTGAATTATTAAACGGGCCTCAGGTTATTGGCTCCGCCGAAGATGATCCTAATTCAATCAGCATCGCATCTTCGGAAATATATTCCCGCCCGGCCTCGTTAATTCTTTATCTAGAGGGAGTCCGCGCACCATGCAATAGTGACGTCATTTCACTCGAGGGAGGCGCCCAGCCGAGGATGGCAACAAATATTGCAACCAATCAGAAACAAAAGAGAAACGCCTTTTTATTGGTTTCAAAACCGAACCGACGAAACAAAAGTCTTTCATGTATACCAGAAAACGTTATTCATTTAAATTCCGGCTTTCACATTCATTTTTAGCGAAAACAATTAAAGTGCGGACAAGTAAGCTATATATATATACTCAACATTTGAGATTGTTGCGGTGTTGGAATAATTTATCATCAAAGCCATGGCCAATTCTTGCATAATTTTCCTTGAATTCGTTTTATCTCTCTCTACTGTGCCTCTCGCTACTGTACTACTATAGTAGCCGATCACCAAACAACCCGCAGGTCTCTAACTTTTGGGCCTTCACTATTCTCTCTTCAAATCTATCATGTCATTTGAAACACGCTTCCTACCATATATACGCCGGTGACTTACAAATATACCTGTCGACGGAACCGCAAAATGACATCTCCCTCTTACATTCATGGCTAAACTCCTTGACGCTCAAAATTAGTAAATCTCAAACCATAATATTTGGTTAACCCAAGATTCTCAAAATACATCAAAGCGTTTGCACCATCTAAAAAAATTGACAACACTGAAATCGATTTATCCGATCCGATCAGTTTATCTAGGAGTACATTTGGATCAATCATTCACGTTATTTCCTAATGTAGCGGCTGTTTACAAGAAATCTTACTCAACTATTCAAAATATGTAACGACTAAAGTGTATTTTACAATTTTAGTTGAAACATCGCTATCTCAAGCATTCATTTTCCATATCTTTTATTATTGTGAGACACTTATGAATGAAGCTAATAAACCATTCACCATTAAGATAGATAGGGCATTTAACGTAGATTTAAATTTATATTCTACGCTTATAAATAAGATCATCTAACCCCCCCCCCCCTAAAGATATTGAAGTGGCTTCGTTTACATTTAAGAAGAAGACTTCATACTCTCAACCTCGTATATAAACTTCTCAATGAATGTTGTCCCTGCTACTTTAATAATTGTTTTATAAAGCTCAACAATTCACAAATGTTGTGAACTCATTGTCGGAACTCGTCCCTCTGGCAAAATTACGATACCAAGTCATAAAACTGACAGTAAAACTCACTCATCCAAAATCAATACAGTCATCTTTCTCATTGTTCGAGCGTGACATCTCTGAAAGGTTCTTTAAATCTGAGCATCAGCTGTCCCGTTACCTCGTATTCCTTCTTCATCTTTTGTTACACTTATATGACTCTAGAGCGATGGTAATCCAATAACACCCTTTCTTTCTGTTAATTAAGTGAATTATTATGAATGCATCTCATCTACCGAATTTATTTTTCTCTTTGTTTTCAGACATTCAATTACATTGGTGGATTACATATGAATATTACCCATTCAACGATTGCTGGAATAATGACCATTAGCTAAATGATATTCTTCCTTTTTAGAATAGATCGTGTTTTTTCAAGTAATCTAGCGAACTATTGTTACCTTTAGACATGTAATGGATGTAATTTCATTTTGTAATTGCAACTTTTTAATTACATTCTCTGTATGTTAATCTAATCTTGATTACCTTAAATTTACTATATAATATATCATCTTAATGTGTTTTCGCAGCTTTCTTCTCCCCCTTTTCTGGGGATGTTTTCCGGCAACGTGAGTATTTTTGTCAACCTTCAGTTGCAAACATTTATTTTCCACACCGCACTATTTCTTTTACTTTGTAATTCTTTTTGGCAAATATTATAACGACATACGAGGCTAAGTGGAAGAGAGACCTAAATGCGCTTATCCTCCCTAATAAAGGATCTACTAGTCTATATCACCACACACTATAATATATGACGTGAATAAATCCAGAATAATAATTCAAACTCGCCGAATATCAAATTGTAGAAAATTAAATTCAATGTTTGGAAGCACGATCACGTTTAAATTAAAAATCATCAGAATGTGAAGTTTCATGGATGTATAGAGAGTATATCGATACCCAAGTGATCCAAGTCTAATGGAAAGACAACTGGAACACACAATTTCATTCTGACGTTGCACTTTCAATCAATCCATTTCATTTACATATTTTATTTTGGCCTCATATTCTTCCGAATTTTAGTGAATTGGATACGCATCCCTTTGATTCCTTCTCACTGGCTCACAAAGTAAACTCCATTGCAGATTTCATTGGAAGAATAATCGACTTATTAACTTGATGGCAAATTCCAATCATGTAATACAACGAACGCAAAGCCTTGAGATATTAAAGTATAAGAGTAAAATGTTCAGAATGTGTAACAACGACCGTTGCCTTTGCAAACAAACAAGTAATCCACTGAATAAGCTCGAATTTTAAGAAATCTCTGAAAGAATAACTTATGATCGCTAACTCCTTTTCGAAAATCACTTTTTAAAACTTTACCCTGATGAATGTTACTTTGATACATCTTTTGTTTCCTACACCCCCGACCCTAAAGTATAATTTATTCTTATTTTACTGCTGCTATTTCTCCCGAGGGACCAACATATATATATTTGTTTATTTATTTATTTTTTCCACCTCCCTTATCCATTCTCTTTATTTGGTGTCATTTTATTCCTCCGTGGATAAATATATCCGCCGACGCGAGGGGACTATATGAGACACCAAATGATGATACATATAAAATCACATGTTGCCACGATACCATCAAACGTCTTCTGTCGCCACGGGGCTAAACAAGATGGCGACGCTGCGATTACCCAAACAACCCTCACGACTCCATAGGTTTTCAGCGCCGACTCGCTCACACACGCCAAATCCTCCAAAACAAGATCTCTACATTCTGAGGAATCCAATCTCCCTCCCTCTTTTCTTCCGGCCTTTCAGAAACACTGGCAAGGAGCCATGGCAGTGCTTTTAATCACCGCTTCTCTAAAGATTAATCGCCATGCTTGCTATCCCGTCCGGTGCCTAAAGCTTTCCCTCCTTACCAGAGACCCTCGACACTCTTTCAACGAGTACTTAACATTTCCCCTCTATTCTGAGCCCTCCCATTAGCGCCCACTTGCTCTGCATGGATCACTCCACTTTTTCCCTTGGCGTCCACGATATGGAGGCATCGTTCCGCCTCCTCATACTTCACAAAAACTCCAATTGTTCGCTGCATCAAAACATCTCGCTCGATACTATTTTTTCGATGTCCCACGAACCAGGAGGTTTTGAATTTGAGATGCGGCGATCGATTTATCCTTGTTGAGAACCGTCCGATCGTCTTTTCAACTGGGTGCTGCTGTATCGTCCAAGTAGATCTTAATGCTATATTTGGCCACCTTTTCGTACTGCCTGATGGAAAATATTCCCCGAGGCGCCGGTGATACAAAGATTTATCCTGCATTTTATGCAGACCGCAATGCAAAAGTTCATTCACATTGCAGAATTATAAGGGGCACGAAAAACCCTGCCTTTATGCGTTACGCTTGGCAACAGACGTATTTCAAATCTATGATAATATTAATCTGTCAACGGAGCCACCATGTCTGTTAAGAAGTCAAGAAAAAATTTTTACCGATTAAAAAGAAAAGTAGAAATCAGAATTAGGGTTATTAAATATGATAATTTGAACAGTTTTTAAAGCAAAGTTAAAGAAAAAAATACTACCGCCAGGAGATATAGCATTAAAAATTGTTGACGCACAGAATAGGTAAATTGAATGAATTTTCAAAATAGTTGTTGATTCCTAAATTTATTATTTTTACAAAATAAAATAGGACTCGTTTGACGATGTCAAGGAATTGATAAGAAGGATAATTCCATGAAGATCTCTTCACTTATCGTCGTATATATCTTTCGAGTCCAAATAACGCAAACTTTGACGAAACATTTCGTCAAAATTCATCACTTTTGGAAGGATATCGTCCGGACGACGAATTCCATTGTTGGAGATTGTTTATTTCCTCGCAACTTAGAAAGCACCGTAATGAATAAATGATTGGGATTTTGTCGGAAATAAGACAATTTTTCGGTAACGTTTTCTCATAAAAGAAGCAATACGACCCTTCAAATTGCGGTAAATATATTTCACACTGAAGTGCTCGTCGATTCTGAGTATGGACATGAAAATAAAATTAAGAAATACAATAGTAATTGCAACTGAAGCTTAAGAAAGGAATATATAAATAATATAATTGACGAAAAAGGATACATACGCGTGTGTGTATAGTCCCCGATTTCGTTATTTTATTAAACAAATAAGGCATTCCTTCAAATAAAATCATAATAAGTGGGGTACAAGAGTTCATTGATAGCAACTCGTTAGCATCGTGGTAAATCGAGGCATTATACGATATGGGAATGCTTAAAATATCGCACCTATTATACCGTTCTTATTTCTTCGTTAATTTATGAGTATTGAGAATCAGAAGAGATTTGCTTTCATTATCGCATGCGAATATTTTTACTGCTTAAAGCGGACAAGATATGTGCATAAGACATAGAGGAACATAAATCATGAGCTTACGAAAGTTAGAGATACCTCGGCAGTGGAAAATAGGGATTGATTATGGAGCATAGATGCAAATAGAAAACTACTCGTATATTCATTAAATTCTTCTTCGCAGACTACTTTTCGAGAGAAGCCATTCATAAAGGTGAGGGCGACCATGAAATTAAATAACTTTCGACCCCTGCCCTCTTAGCATCCCAGTCACATATATTCGTGGAACAATTAGGGAGGCGTGGGGAAAAAAGGGGAGAGGGAAGGAAGGAAGTGGGTTGAAGTGGGCAAGAGGAGAGTCTCCGGAAGCCCCGTGTAAGAGGCTTCCGGTTGGGGTGTAACCCGTAAACGCTACCTGCTTCCGCACACTGGAAAATGGATGATTAAGAGGAACGGGCACACACACACGCATCGAGTTGCGATTCAGCGATTTTTCGCCGACGCAAAGGGGATTAAGCGGCCGAAATGATCGAGCTCCGCTTTTTTCACGCCGATCGCTCCAAAATTAACGCCCTTATTCATATGCTAATCGCCGCCGGGAGACATCCTTCTGCTTTCAATTTTCGATTTGAATACACTATTTTATATCGTTTGGGGATTTTACTCGCGTCGGTGGAGGCAGGAGCTCGCGAGTTCGGTCAATTTGCATAGCTTTTGCGAGGGATGCAAATCGCTAATGAAGCATTTATCCTCCGTCCTGATGGAGTACTTTTTCGCTTACTTTTATTTCCTAGCTACCCGTGAACCGAAATGCTTTTTTTTGTAATTCAAGAATTGAGCTTTCCTGCGCCTCCGCCTGGCTGCATATCCTTCCTATACGTTATCAAAGTACACATTTGGTGTAAGCATCGGTCGGTTCTTTCATAGAGTTAGCAGGAAGCAGCTTTTGGCCAACCTTGCCCAAGAATGCGATAATGATAGGGTGGACATAGTCGAGAACCTGTTTATATGCCGTTTTCCAAGTTTCTTTAATTTGTTTTACGTTTATTATTTCTCTTTGTCTATTAAAAAATGTTAGAATAGCATTAAAAATCATTTAATAAATCCTGTATTCTCATTTGCTAGCGATAAGACAGAAAATAACAATTTAATAATAACCCCTCAACACGTTTATTGATGAAGTGCAGGTAACTGCAACATTTAAAAATAAGAAAATATAAAAAGCAAAGGCAATGATAAACAACTTGAAACAGATTTACGAAAATGAGAGATTTTGGTTATATTTTACATCTAAAGAAATTCATTTGGTTAAAGAGATTGTTCGATCGCGAAAGATGATTAAGATTTTGATTGACAAAAATTACATTATACTAACGAGAAAGATACTCGCGCTGACAAGGTTTTCTCAAGACTCACTCTTAAGACTAAAGAACCATTTCATTATTATATTAGCGTATTACATGGATAATGTATAAACATAATTCCTTTATTTATGCAGTATTTCATATTTCAAATTTCACGTTTCAGGAAACAGGTTATACCAAAAGTAACTGAACAAAAACTATCGCATTTACATAATTTATATTCCAAATCTAAATTTTACATTTTCATTCCATGATAATTTCATCATCATACTTGATCTGCTTATATTAATAATTAAAATACATTTGTCATCAGAGCCAGGGGCATTTCAATATCTTATTTCCAACCATTGTAATCCGTTCGTTCAATTGATGCCCTCAATCGTTTCAACAAAACTCAAGTAAACAGAGACTCGCGACAAGACGTAATTCCAAACATTCCCAGCAGTCTTTCCCCTCTAAATCTTGACCTAATCTTGCTCCACTCCGATTCCATTCCCTCACGAAAATAACTAAATGAGCGTTTCGGAAAAACTTTCCCAAATCCAATTCGTCCATCGAAAACCCTTACGCAGTTTCGTTAATCTCTCTCTCTCTAAAAAGCCTTCCTGAAACGAGTTCCCCACGTATCCCTCTTAGGTCCACTCCTTTTTTCCTTCCTTCTTCTATCTCTCCTGTTTATCTACCTTGCTCCTTCCCTTGCGTCTTCATTCTACGCACTTAAGGAAATGATTTCCTCAGACCATGGGTGAGATTGGACTAGAGGCGGTATGGAGTTGAGTGGAGAGCATGTCCAACAGTGTCCGAGAGTGGACTCCAAGGAAGAGTGGGAAGAGTAGAGGTCCTGGAGAGGGCGAGGACCAACTTCTTTGGATATTCCGTTGAGACTCGCTCTTGTATATTTACGGCGTTAACATGTATAGTCGAAATCACTCTCACGACTGAACAAAGAACAATCGACATTACCTTTAACTCCAATTATACTTGTAAACCTACGAATTTTCATACTTTTCAAAGCATAGAGAACTTTAATATCGAATAAACTACGACCGTATGATCCACTTACTTCATAAAATACGACCTCTGTGGAAATGGTCGAATTTTCCCTCCTCGGAGTGTTGTAATTCCTCACTGGGAAACTACTTCACGAATTCCTAAGACTTTCATTTCCTCGTGGCTTTCGATATTCTTTTCCGGTTGTCCTGAGTAGAGCATTGACTGTATTGTGGAGCATTCAAATTGCGAGAAGGTGGTATCACTACGGGAGAGACTCCCAGTAAGAGTATGACGTAGTAGAGTGAGGAGGAAGTCAAAATGTTTTGGAAGACAAACATTTTGACGATTGGTAAACTAAAGAAGAAACTTTATAGTAAAGATAATAATAGGAATTTATTTCAGAACGATATTACTACCAGCTAGTCTTTTCTTACATTTAAAGGAAGAGCTTTGGGTGTAATACCAGATAATTCCACGGGTTAAAAAAAAAGAAAGTCTGCGCTTAGGAAAAAAAGTAAAACCCAGTAGGGAAACATAAAAAATAAGGGGAGCGTGAAAAATTTTCAAAACCTACTGATAGTTGCAACTAAAATTCAAAAAAAGAGGAAATCTTAAAACAACGAAAGAGAAAGTGTCAGCAACACTACCGAATAAATAGACAGAATAAATGCAACTCATATAAGAAATGTGGGTAAGGACAGGTGATTAATTTGTAGAACGAAAAATAAGTTGTAGAATATGATAAAACGTCAGAATAAAAGAAAAAGGGAAGAAAGAAAAAAGATATTAACAACGAAGAAATATTGAAATATTAATAAAATCAACGGGAAAAATTACACTTTTCGTTGGTATTTATGAGTTTTTGATTTAATTTAATGTCTTAATTAGTTTTGACTTAGTCTTGGAGTTAATAATAACTGCCGTATAAATAAAGAATATACAGAATAGAGCGAGAACAATTTCCATTTATTTCGTGAAGGAAAGGTCACGAAGAACCACATTGGTAGCGCGCCTGCATTAAATGTTGCTAAAATCAACTCCACATCATCCAGAAATTAAAAAAGCTGACATAACATCGATAACTGAGTTTTAAATATCAAAAAAAAATTTGGAAATAAAACATGAGTTATACATTTGGAAAACACAAATGCTAAGGAAATATTTTTTGAAGACGAGAAATTACGAAATTAATCTATTTAGCAAAAATTAACACAGTAAATGCTCGAAATAAAAGGAATAATGAAAGAATAAGGTTGTAGCAAGAAATAAACAGAAAAACTCATCGTGAGAATATGAGAGAAAAGTCTGAATTTTCTAACTAAGAAAGTTTTAGCATTCAACTCCAATAAAACTTGAATGCAAAGGAAGTCATATAAATTCAAAGTTTTATAACTTCAATTCCGGCATAAGCCGCTTTATGTGATACCGCGAAAAGCTTTTCTCAGCAATCACTGTAAATACGATTTTAGAGATAAAATCCAGAAAATCAGTTTACTTACCAACTACTTTAATCGAGGAAAAAAAAACAAACTTAAAATTTCCACAGAAAAACTTATTACGAATCTTTTCCACGATTTAGACAACGTAAACGAAAATAGTCGTCATAAGTTTATTCTGTGGACATTACAAGTTTGCTTTCTTCGTTGAGCACGAAAACATCCGATTAACATCAAATTAGCATTTCTTCAATTCCGAATTACCTCGATTTTTTGCTGAGCATTAAACGAACAAATAATACTTTAGTATAATATTAAACTATGATTATTATTGGAGATATTCATTAAATTTTTACTTCTATTTCTCTTATGAAAAGTTCGTCTGAATCTGTCTTTGTAGAGCGATATTTTGCTTTATTAAATGCTGAATATATACCAGATAGAACCTTCTCTTCCTTTCTAGATTGTGAAGAGAGAGTGTTTCCCTCTGCGCCGTGTTAATCAGCGGTCAAAGGCACTCCTAAAAAGGGTAGAGAGGAAAGGAACAGCGATTTTCGACGGAAGTGGAAAAAGGTGTCGATCTAAAGAACGGCCTCGATAAAGAGATCTTAGAGTGTGACGTAACGGTCTTTAAACGCCTTCAAATGACCAAGAATTCGGACAGTTGTGAAGGGACAATGGATCGCCGTCGTGCAAAGAAAGGGGATGGACATTTGCGAGGGACTTGAAAGAAACATGAACAATGAGTTGCCTAAGAAGACGGCACATTGAAATGAGGCCAAAATGCCTCCGAAGCCAAACAACGTACAAACGACTGTTTCATTGTTGTAAGGTGGAGAGGAAAATCCTTTTGTGCAACGGTGGGAAGTGTAAAGGATTGAATGCATTGACATTCTCAAAAGATAATTTCTCTCCTTTCCGGCAATTACTCGCTCCTTCTGCAATAGGTGGTGCGATTTAAGGAAAATGAACCTCCCACTTGCAAATTCAGATATTCTTTGTTTCATTCTAACCCCGAGTGCTCGCTCAACGTCTATTGCTATATTTTTACTCATTTTCAGAGGACGTTGCTCTTTTCAACTGAGGATCGTGGGAAGAGCCTTTTTCGAAATTTAATTTTAAAATGTACGTGTGCTCGCTACGATTCTTCGGAGAATTGGAGAAGAATACCGAAAAGTTATTCTTATTATAACGTTTAGAATGTTCCCAAAAGATTTATTCTTATTTTTATCTGATTTAGAGTATTATTCCAAAAGTGGTAATGACCAATAAAAGAGAAAATCAGTAATTCTTTTTTTTTAACTAGTGAAAAATATTGTAAGGAATGTCATAATTTATAGTTTCAAAACATGGAACATGGGGAAGAGAGATATGAGTAGAATTAAGGTTTTCGAAATATGGTCATTGAGGCGATACAGGCAAACCAAGAAATGAAGAAATGCTGGACAGGGTTAGAGAGAAAATCACAGGAAGAGAAAAGAAAAATGGATAGGACATGTATTAAGAGGGAAGGGGATAATTACAACAGCTTTGGAAGGATCGATAGAGGGGCTACAAAAAGGGAAGAAAAATGATAAAGTTGATAGGCGACACAAAAAGAAATGGACAACAACAAGGAAATGCCTGGGATAGAGGC
This sequence comes from Ladona fulva, assembly GCA_000376725.2. NCBI lineage: Eukaryota > Metazoa > Arthropoda > Insecta > Odonata > Libellulidae > Ladona > Ladona fulva. The sequence goes on along the minus strand of KZ309189.1, from coordinate 1,938,450 downwards.
GACAACGTCGGTGGATGAAATCTGATGCTAGGAAGAAGACCACGTGATGATGAATCCATTTCAATTCTCGAATGTTTTTTAACTATATAGCTACTTCAACAGAGAAAAAAACACCAAAACACGGTCTTATGGTGTGAATTCGCAGATTTTCATCTACATCTACATCTGCATAAGTACCCTGCAAGCATTTCGGCGTGTGGCAGGGCGTATCCTTCGCGGAAGAAATGAATTTTTGAAATAACTTGTTCTAGCATTTATTTCTGTGATTTTCCTCGCAGTATCAGAACGGCCTATATAACATGGGGGACGCATTATGTCAGCTACGTCATCTGTGTATGTGCTTTCTCTACATTAATTAGGTACATTTATCCTTTGTTTAAGCCTTCTATCTTCTAATGATTCTCATCCCACGTCCTGAAGCATTTGCGTAACACTCACTGACTTGTCGTAACAATTCTTTACGAAACGAATCGCCTTTCGCTGAAATTTTTCTAATTCCCGAATACAACACTTTTCTGCAGGGTTCCATACACTACACACATATTCCAGGTGAGGCCTAACCAACGCAATGTAACATCGCTCATGGACTTTTTCTTCGCTCCTACCGACAATCCTCTCCGAGTTTCTTAAGCGCTTGACTACATTATCATTATTATTAATAAATTCACACTGCAGATAGGCAACAACCAGGTGTCAGTGCCCGACGTCATACAATGATTAAAACATACATGAACTTACGTATTAGAACACAAAGCAAGAAAAAGGGACCAAAATCACAAAACTAATCAAAAATACATATATAAATACATATATTACGGATTTGGGTACCCCAGGTTAAGTTACTGGTGATGGTTACTCCAAGGTATTTCACCGTTTCTACTGTTGATAAAGTATTCCCTCGTAGCCTGTACGAATAATCACTGGCATTATTTTTCCTTTGGAAGAAGTTGATTACTAAACATTTATCTATATTGAGCTCTAATTGCCAATCATCGCACCATTTCATAATTTTATCTAAGTCGCACGATAGGGTTAATCTATCCTCTGAGTTTCCTATTTCCCTGTAAATGACCGTGTCGTCCGCAAATATCCTAACTTTACTATTAATGTTACTGCTAAGGTCGTTGATGTATACTA
>KZ309189.1:1855888-1923720 GCA_000376725.2 Ladona fulva | reverse complement strand
ATTCTGAAGTCGAAAATGCCAATGGTCTTGAAGAGAAAGGTCTTCAACCAATGCATTCTACCAGTTTTGACATATGGAAGTGAAACATGGGTGTTAAACGCAGCAATAACCCAGCGACTTCAGACTACACAAAGAAGTATGGAACGGTGTATGCTTGGAATCACAAGAAGAGACAGGAAACGCAACACCTGGGTTAGGAAGATAACAGGAGTGACAGACATCATAGATAAGGTAAGATCACTGAAATGGATGTGGGTGGGGCTCCCGATAGCCATGTGGGCAACGCGTTCGACTTCAATGAAAGCGGTCCCGGGTTCGATTCCCGGTGGGGGCCCACGTGCGAAATGACCTAAGCTGTCGAAGCACTTTTAACTATACTACTATGGATGTGGGCAGGCCATGTTGCAAGGAGAAACGACAACCGATGGACATCAGCAGTGCTGAGCTGGATACCAAGAGACGTGAAGAGACCAAGAAGAAGACCATCCGGAGAAGCGACTATATACAGCATTTGAGCAGAGGATGAAATACCTTATGTTGAGGTCCTTGAAGCACGAAATATTCAAGAATCATATAAAATACTGCCTCAATTTTGGAATTTTGGAATAAAGAACATAAGTAGCTAAAAAACTCTTAGTTTTGAAATTCAAGTTAGTTAATGATCAAAATTTTGATAATTAAGCTATCAGACACTCAAATATCTTGACGAGGAAACTGTGTCTGTTAATGCTTAATTAATCAATTTTAAGAATTTACAAAATTACGTCGAGTTCACAAATGAAAACTGGTGAATAATATTCGATGGAATGTCTCTAAGAAAATGGAGTCCTCAGTGTATTCAACGCGGACTAATTATCGGCAAGTTTGGCCCACATTTACGGTGAATACATTGAAATATCAGAGGTTGTGAACACCGACTAACCTATTTCTTTTGTTTGTCACTGTCGAAAGAATGAGTTTTTAAAACGATCAATTTCTCTTAGTTTGTACTGATGTTTCGGATCGACGGAGATAGCAAACTGTACCCAAATATTAATTTTTACTGCCGCAAACAAGCCTGGGAGCTGCTCAATTCGCTTCTCATCAAAATTAAATCAATTTTTCGGATTTGCTGCGATTCAGGAGGTAGTGGCCTCCTGCAGTGAAGTAAGTTTGAGGCGTTTTAAAGGCGCTTGAGACGATTTTAAAAATGCAATTAAGAATTCTGAAATTTTTTTATTTCTCTGTATAGAATCAATTCATATCAATAAAGCAGATAAATTAAAACTAACCTGATCAAGTAAAATGGAGAAATCTACTCTCATTATAATCGAAAACAGTCCAATAGAGTATATAATTGTATGATCCATAAAAATGCTCAGTTGAAGATCACGTTTACATGATTGCCATATAGAGAAGAAAAGCTTGTCATTCGAAAGAATTTTGCGTATACAGCATATTTAAACGAATTCTTTTTATAATCGCAGAGATGATTTCCCAATCGAGAACCGAATAGATTCAATCCTAACGAAAAAATCGCTGGAGATTTCGAGAGCTAAGAAAGACGGAATCTAAAAGCACTGGAGAGCTTGCGAATGCCGTTTCTGACCTTTTTTAGCACCGCCAAAAATCTCGACTCCAAAAAATTGCGATCGGCCACTTTTATCAGCCGAAAGAAGAGACGTTATTGATGACGTCGTCTGCGAAATCCGCTGAATCGGACAAGTGCAGCGAAACGCATCTTCAGAACGTCCTTCCCAAGTAACCTTCGGCCGATTTCGGAAATGCGTCATCCGTGGATGATAACTGACGGAGATTGTCTTTTATTTGGCGCCGCAATACGGTCGTCGGTATCGATTTTGTCCGTTTTCAAGAGTCTTCAAATAAGTCGAATTCGAAGCAACGAATGAATGCAACCGAGGGAATCGAAACATGAAGTCGTTAAGGTTCATACATTGTACTATAAATAAAGAGTTCGAAAAGGTATACTAGTCCGTAACCTGTTGTAAAGATCAGTAAATGGAGATTGGAAGAATAATGGTAAATAGGTCGAGCTACATAAACAATCAATAGAAGCGAATCGTCACAATACCAATCACTATTTTTCAAGGAAGTTGATCTGAAAGAATACATCAAATTAAAGCAAAAGCCATGCAGCAAGCCGACTTAAAAATGTTGGCCGCATTTGGGTAAAAAACGGAAAATCTTTTAGATTTGACTTTGGCAGTCATCCAAGAATAGTTCGATATTAAGTTTATTTGCTGATATTTTGAATTATTTTGTAATTTCGCAGATTAATTTAGATTCCACAGGCAGGGTGATAATTTATTCATGCTTGTAAGAGGTAAAAATGAAATATCTAAGATAAATATTTCAGAATGAATACTTTCAAGAGAATCAGATGCGAAATATTGACTAAAGAACTAATGATTTAACATTTTATCCGTTTTCACCTGAAGTACTCTCTTATTTATCAACAAAATTTATTCTTTCACTCAGATCAAACTATATTTCAGATCTCGGAATCAAATTAGGAAATCATGGGGACGAATTTGTGTAGCCCTTGAGAATGGAGACATTTTTTTCCGCAATGCGCAGATGGATTTTCCTAGAAATCGGATACCCGGAGCTTCCCATTCGTCTCTAGACGCGAGCTCCGTGTGCCGACATCTCGGAGTGTTTTTAAACCGATAACAGGAAACCGAGTTAAAAACGTCCCGATCATGGAACATCACGCAAAGACGCCACGAATAGCGTTTGTCCCATCGAGTAATTAGCCAAAGGGAAGCGAATGAGCGGGAAGAAGAGGCGTTCATTAGCGGAGGTGTGTTTGCATATTCGTTGGAAAGCGGCCTTCGATTCACACGCCCTTGCGCGACAGCAGGAATTAGCCAATTCAACCGACCGCCAAATGAAATAGGCGAACCGGATCGCATTAAAGGAGGCAATCGACGCGATTCGGCTGCGCTTAAACCTCTTGAAATGACTCCCTCGGCTGACATCTGACAGAACATTCCCTCTTCGCAGCCCCTAACCGATTGGATTCGTTAATCCTGGCGATTAAGAACGGCTCCTTCCTCGGCCTTTACGTCCTCTGAGGCTGGGTGTGGTGCTGCTGTATTACTCCTTGGATTTGTTATTGAAATTTAAGTTTAAGGCTAGGTTCGGGCAAAATGGCCTCTATTTCACTTTACCCCTGCAAATATTACATGGTACTAATATTACATTAATAGCCAAAGTAATTGACTTGAATTAGGTTAAATCTAAAAATAAAAAAACGAAATCAAAACATCTCAGCAATCAGGCAAACAAAAGTAAAAGAAAAATACGACAGACTGCATATATATATTGCAAAAACAAACAGGCATACAAAAAATGAAATTAATACATTCATCTAGATATAGATACCTACATGTAAAAACACAAAGATTTGGGTTGTGGCGAAAACTACTCAACTGAAGGTTTATGGATAAACACCCACGATGAGTGAGAAAACACACTCACAAGAAGTGGGGCGGAAAAGACCCGCGAAAACAAAGAAGCAATAAATACACTATATCTAGTGGGTGGTGCATATGGTATTCAACACATTTGTATCGTCACGCATTGTGGTGTATCCGCATATGCGTCGCTCCCCTATTAATTATATCCTTATTCATTCCTTTAACATTCACAGTTTCACGGAAGGACCGTCCTTCGTGTATTCACCCTTGCTGACTATTTCTTGACTCAATCGCATGAAAATGGTCGATGAGAACACGCAAGAATACGTGAAAGATAAGAGAAACATTTGAGGGGTATTTGCTGGCCATGCATCATATTGTGAATGTTGTTCACGCATTGTTCCCTTCTCGATAAGCGCAGCCTCCCCTATTTTCTCCGTTGGACTAGGCCCACCTACACAGTAGACAAATGAATGAGTTATAACACGGCTATATCATGAACATCAAAGGAAAGTGTTCTCTCAGTACGCCCCTCTCTAAACGGAATTCGCTGTGTAGTCGTTAACTTTTGTAGATATACGTGAATGTCATCCCCAAACAACTTGAAAAAAGAAATCGCTATCACAGAAATGTGCGCTATAAGCAGAGGATAGTGAGCCATAGATTGGCTTTCGGCAGGGGTGGGTAAAAAACAATCGATTATTTGATGGATGTAAAAGGCGTAACATACAAAGGGCCGCTGAAAATTTAAACCAAACATACACATCCCAAGGAAGGATGGACTTGAAAAAAGACTGACGGGACCGAGAATCGAAGCCGAGTCTTCCAATTGCCGGTCGGGTGCTCCGTCCGTTGAGCTATCCCGGCAGCACATTTTTTAAAAACATTCGGGAGACTTTTTGGGCAAGGACGTTGCTTCGATTCCCTGTCCCGTCAGACTCTTTTCAAGTCTATCCTTCCTTGGGATTTTTCCTGGGTGAGCACCATCTTGCGCTATACCACCCTTACCCGTCTTCCAAACATACAAGGTTCATGGTGCGTTCAATAAGTCCTTAGAAAACCCAGAGATGGCGCTCGGAGTAGTATGAAGCAAACAACTTTTGTTTATTTAGAAAAATGGAAATAAATGGAGTTTCGAGCGGTGCTTAAATACTCACTGTGAAATCGGCCGGAAAGGTGATGTCCACGGTACTTGGAGATGCACGCGAAATTATTTTCATCGATTACTTGGAAAAAGGCCAAACGATAACTGGAGAGTATTATGCGTCGTTATTGCACCGCTTGAGAGAATAAATCAAGAAGAAACGTCCTCATTTTAAAAAGAAGAAGACCCTCTTTCATCAAAACAATACATGGGTTCACACCTGCGCAGTTTCGAAGCCCAAAACTATGAAATACAAAGTTCACATTATCACACCAACCACCGTATTCACCGGATTTGGCCTCCAGTCACTTCTTTTTATTTCCAGACTTGAAAAAACTCGGTGGGCAACGGTTCATGTCGAACGAGGTCATCACCCAAACATATGCCTATTTTCAGGACCTTCCGAAATCCTACGTTTTGGGCGGCTTAAAAGTTGGAGAAACTTTTGGAAAAATATATATTGTGATTATATTGAAAAATCAAAATATCTACACAAAATAATTGGTTTTTCTACCTTTTTCGAAGGACTTATTGAACAACCCTGGTATATAAAAAGTATATAGTTATTGGATCTTAAACATAGGCACAAACTAAAATACTTCTGTTAAAGTGAAATAATTAGTGAAATGAATTTTGAAGCAAAATATTTTTTATATGGTTGAGAATGAGAATAACGAAACTAACGGAATAGCATTACTCTGGAAAATAGCGATTCAATAAGAAATCCGTTAATCGGAGCCTGCATTTGTTGATATTGCACATCTGAAGTCAACTTTTCAAAGAACCGCAAATGGCGTGCAGAAGGACTCCAATAGTCTCGCTTATGTGCCGTGCTTTATTTTCGCTTTGGGAACATCAATCGATCAATCATTTCTTTCTCGGACAAATATATATCTAAATTTTATACATATAATATACTGAACGACGAGAAACGGAAGAAAACAATCTAAAGCCCAAACCAGGATACGAACCTGAATCCCCAGCGTTGCTACTTTAAGACAGCAATCCCTTCACAATCATGGTCTGTACATAAATATGAAGGAATTCCTTCAATTTACTGTTTAAAATTTGATTATTATTCTTATTTTACAACGTTGCGATTATGCTAACGCAAGTTGGCAAAGTTTTTCCACAGCATACAAACAAATATTCATTCCTCTAAAATAGTAATAATATAAAGCAAACTAGATTTTTCACTAGACCGCAGTCCATCAATTCTAATCAGAATACTCAAAAAAAAAATTCTGCAATAGTTTCTAATGCATAAATTGAAGGCAAAAAAGCATTTCGGGGTTGAAATTTTATAAAATTTCCACATGTGATGTTTATTTATATTTAATAAATGAGAAGCAATAATTTAAACATTTAATACATAAGACCGTATTTGCCGCACGATTTTATTAACCGACCGGTTCCGGCCATCATCGGTGGTCAGTTAATAAAATCTTGAGGAAAACACGAAATTAATTGTTTCTCATTTTCTAAATGGCGTTCCACGAAGTATGGTCCAATCAGATTGATTATGTTATTTACATTTGTGTATTTTTTATTGCATTTTAAGAACATATTTAAAAAGGAATGCAAATAAACTGTATCATAACATCCATTTTAGTAATACATTTTTTGGAAGAATAGCTGAAGCGATAACGGAATTAATTGCCTTCCTTTATCCAATGCACTTCCACGCAATCCAACTCGTTCCCTGGAATCGGCTCTTTTTCTATTCCACGGTCACCTGCGATCGTCACAGCTAATGACCGAGTCGACTGCTCTGATTTCCGATGTTGACGCGTTTAAGCCTCCGTTTCAAGCGGCAAATTGGACTGTTTTAACGGCGTGTCAAATGGAACAGACACTTTTATTCATCTGCCGGACATATTCTGATTCGCAGCGTAGAAAGAGCGGCGTTATTTATGCGACACCGTCGTCCGAATTATGACCGCTGAAGTTACTATTTCCTCCGAGAGTTTTTGACTAAAAACGACATCCTGCTGCGCGACATGAGTGTCACCTATTCCACCCGTTAAATATGATATATAGAGCCTAATAGAGAAAGAAGATGCAATTGCTCGTGCGAATCAATAGGCTAATTGAAGCCTCGCTGCTATTCACTCCGAAAAGTGACTGTAATTTCGAGTCAAAGCATTCGGAATATTTTATGGAGTTGGGCGATTACGATTAACCTGTACTATACGTTCTAATGCAATCTTGAGTGATTTGTGAGACAGTTAAAAAACAAATTATATTACACTAAGGACTTACAAGAAGCTATGCTACGGTAAGCTATGGAAAACATTTGAAGCCGTTCTATAAAGGAAAGACTAATGTTATAAGGTTCAACGAGCTATAAAGTTACAAATGATTCACTGCATAAAATAAGATGACGATTTTAGACGGTTTGTGAAGTCATAACTGACAGTTAAATACATAAAATACATAAATTCGAATTAGGAGGTGAATGTATCATTCGAAAAAACTGTAAAGGAGACGAAATGAACCAAACCTAAGTAATATAAAAAACAAGTAAATATACCTTTTAATTGTTGCATTGTTAGAGTAGTTTACGTTACATAAAAATTATTGGTATCAGATACATACTAATAGTTATATACAGTGCATATATACTATTTATGCTTTCTTATTTATATTTATATGTATTAATTTATTTCTCATAACTATTGCAACCTAGGTCTCCATGTTTTCAAGAAAATATTCTATTGGTAATTTGGTTCGTGTTATTTACTTCTATGATACTTCGTGAAGACTTAACTAATACTCAAACAAATCTTAATTAATTACTCAAAATGAATATCTGTAGAAATAGTCAAATTCAGAAATGGAAGTTTTGTGGCCCAAAACTCAGATCAATTGGAACCCTATCCATTACCTTTACTTCTTAGATTTTTAATTTAATATTATTCTATAAAATTAAGATTAATTTTCAGAAATAGTTCAGCAACCCATGTATAACCATATCTTATGATTAATATATGGTTATACGTTTTCGATATTAATAATACGTATTGCAGAGTAAGTAATGGCTACGATTTGAAAGTTTTGTTACGATACGATGTAAATAAACCTATATAAACTGATAAGGAGCTTTTACACCCAGCTACTAGAAGATTCCTTAAAAAAATCCAGAAGTCATCTTGCATTGCTACCACCTCTTGAAGTTCCTTACTAAGATTTCGATGCAAAACCTTCAGCGATATGTTGCAGTTAGGCTGATATACATGAAATAAAACTCAAGAAAACACATCTGTAGCACAATTAGTTTTTATTAAGGGATTCTTAGCCTCAATAAATCTCTCAAAAGTCAGGATAAACATTGATCACGATAATTATGATCAATGAAAGTTTCCAAATCAATTCCTAAGAAAGAAATCCTCATTATACCTCAGTTTACAGTTTTCTCAAGGTTATAGGCTTAAATCATTTTTTCCTGAGGGTAAAGTTGATAGCTAAGGATAATGAGTCCTATAATTTTCTAGAATATTTCATTCTTTGCCTCAAAACTTCTTTGATGATAGCTTCACTACTTCATGTTCTTATCATCATTATCTTTTATTAATTATAGAAGCAAAATAAAACATTTCATAACAAAAAATTTACGGAAGGATCTTTGCAAAAAACTATGCGATTATAAAATATAAATTTCTTGTCAAATTGAAATGTCAGTTAAGTCATCAGCCTGAAAGCTGGTTGAATCTTGAACCATTAGCTACCAAAAGCTTAGGGACTAAATAAGGAAACTAGGTAAGTAGTAAAGTAGCTAGACCAAATTTAACTAACAGAATGCTACGTCCTACAAGCAGCAAAATGAAGATATGATTAACATTATTACAGCATTCTATAAGAGATCGATAGCGTTATCAATAGTGTTCTCAATAGCATCACAGCTCCAATTTTTAGAATAACTCAGCACTGAACGAAATGGAGACTAAAGTAAATGAAAGAAATTTCTATATCAGAAATCAGAGAGACGATATGAGAATCAAAAATGATAAACGAAAAGGGAAAGTATGAAATCATGAAAGCCGAGCTGGAATGAAGCTCAGAAGAAAAGAAGAGATGATAATGATACTGAGCCTACGGAACTCTTGAGACACAACTCCACTCCTTGGGCATATTATAGAGTTATGCTTCGTGATATACGAATTCAATAAAAATTACAGTTTATTAATTTTATTCTACGACAGCAAACATAGCCCTACGTTTTGCATTTTCTACTGTACACAAAATATGAACAGATATTCAATTTGGATCCTCTGATGAAAGTTGGCAGGCAAACGCGTGTGTACGAAGACAATATCTCTTTCCATAAACGCTTTCGAAATTAATATCCCTTACATTTGCTCTCGCCTTTTCATTTCCTCCGTCCACTCTCTTCTCCCTCAGGATATCCCTCCTTCACACACCAAAAGACGTATTCCTCCACCCGATTCACTTCCTCGCATCCTCTCGAACCTTTCTCGCGTGCAAATGCGCGAATCATCAATTTTCTTTCTCACTTACGACTTTGAATGCACTCACAGGAATGGGAAATACATAAACAAGCGATTTAATTGGTGAAAGGAATTCTTCCATTCCACAGATACCTAAAGAATAAGATGATGAGAATGTTTACTTTTCAAGGAAATCTCCAATTCATCCCTATTGGATTAGAAAGGTCTTCCTATTGAATTTTTCTTCCTTCTTCACCAACTTCTTCTGTACACGCCACGACGTCGTCCTTAACGAAATTGTCTCTAAAAACTAGGTCGTCATTGTCTTGTAATCGCGAGTTACAATTACATCTTAATTTGCTGGACAATTCAACGCTGTTTTTAGAACGGTGGCGCATTTCAGCTCGTCCATCTAAAGAGCGTCACATTCGGTTCGACAGTTGAACAACCATTCCTTAGGTCAACACGAAATGCAAATCATTGCATTTGAGTGTTTTGCCGAATTCGAGAGAAATGCAATCGGCTAAAACAACACAAAATTCGCATCTTGGACGAAAACAGGAATAAGCAGAACTAAAGGAAATAACAGCCAACATTTAATAAGCATATGAAGTAAGAAATATAGCGAATTTACATATTCCATGAGCTAGAAAGTAAAACAGAGTTCACTTTAAAAATCAATTTACCTCGAAATATGGATTAAACACAGTAAAGTGCTTTTGATAAAGTTCGTGTGCACAAACACGTAAAACGGCGTCTTTCAGATGCAGTTCTGTCACAGAAATTGCAATTGTGGCTGGATACCTCTTCGCTGGGCCAGGTTCCTCGTGTCAAGTGCTTACTGCCGAGTGACTGAATGACGGAACATGAGAAGGAGAAGTCGCGCCAAATTCGACTACTCTGTGCGCAGCCAATTAACGTGGTGTATTTCAATATAGACGTCCGCTTAGAGAATAAGTCTGTTGACCGACGATGTTATACAAATTTTAGCATATAAATCGTGCAGGGTTTCAGCAAGGGATCAGGCTTCTGGACTCTAGACTGAAGATTTGAAGAATGGCCTTCTCTGAATCCTTGGAACTTTACCTCGTATCCTCAGAGTGTCTTCGTGCTTACAGAGCTTTCTTCTGCTTCTCTACGAATTAATTGTTGCCCTTGCATAGGCCGTTTTTTGGCCTCTAAAAAAGGTCCATTTTCCAAAGCTTCTCATTGCCATTGCGTGTGAACTTTTAGCTCATTTGTGCATATACAAAAGGCACCGACGCCTTCCTGTGGCGACAGTGACCGAAGATGGCGTCACCTGAAACACCTTTACCAATCAAGGAACACAACACCTAATTTCTCAGCTTACAAGAATGGCTTACCGAATGGCGAAGTGAATCCACAGAAGAGTGTTCATGTGGAGTTTCGCCGACATCTTAATCGTCCATCGACCCCAGTATTTACGGCAAAACATTCCATGAACGGTAAAGCCGTGCGGCTGTATCCATAGGAATTACTTATGTGAAAAATAGCGACATGACTGGGACTCGAATCCAGGTCTCGCACTTTCAGGGCTGGTCCAAAAATCGAAGATCATGATTTGTATCACCAGGGTCCGGCCAACCCCCACAGGGGATCTGCCAGGCAATCTGCTTGAGATACGCTTTCAGGGATTTTTTCAGGCATGTGTTAGCGATTTCAAAAAGGGCGACTTAAAAAGGGACGACTCCATATTGCCCAGAATTCGCCACAACACGCTAAACACTCCACGGAGGGGTTCTATGGATAATATAATAAATCTCTAACCCCGCATGTACAATTAAGGAATTTTAAAATGGTGCTTTTTTGTTAATTAGAAGTGACACTGGGTCCAAAACTTCCATTTTTGAAATTCATGTCTGCCTGTCTGTCGTTGTGTCACGCAAAAACGAATTTTGATGAAATTTGACAGGACGATAATGTATGACGTTAGTTGACACATAGTATAATTTTTATCACGATGAGTCACTCTTCTAATTGGAAAATGGACCATTATGAATAGGCAATAGTCGAAGAAGAAAGAGAGAGGAGTAGGGGGGAGGAATGGGAAGTGGGGGGAAGGGAGAGTAGTGGGGGAGAGGTGGGGGGAAGGGAGAGTAGTAGGAGAGGAATGGGAAGTGGGGGGAAGGAAGAGTATTGGGGGAGGAATGGAAGGTGCGAGCACTTTAACTCCTATAACACTAAAACTAAACTTTGCCCAAATTTCAAGTTTAGCACATTATTAAATATCTCATCGCGCAGATAATGTGCTCCTTTTCATGCACTGTTTGACGCTTACTTGAACCCAGAAGATGGATGTATTTTAATCTAAGCAAATATTTCCCATATAATATGTATTTAAAGTATATTAAAGAAGGACTCTTCTTGAATTCGAGATCACACGAAAGGAAATTCCATAAAGATTTCTTCTCTTATGGTCGAATATAGACTTCGGAACCAAATAACAACAATTTTGATTCAAATTTCGTCAATTTTCGTGAAACTTCGTCTGGACGACGAATTATACTGTTAAATACGACTTTGTCTACTACTCGAAATTTTCATAATAATACGGTATAGAATCGCGCTGAAAGGAATGAATGATTATAAATTAATGTTTTTTTTTTACTTTAAACTGGAGATATTTTTTCGTTTTCCTTTCTCTACCGCGGAGCTGCATTCAAATATTTCTAACAATAAAAATGTCTTCAATGTCAAGTAATAAATGTCTTCAATACAATAAATAGCCATTCGCATTATTTAGTTATTCATCTATTTCATCAATTACATTGGTTATCTATTGTTTGATTGAAAGATTATAGAGTTGCAATAAGTATGATATTCATTGATATTTATTTCCCCGTTCAAAGGCATTTCAAGTACTTCAGTACCGATGGTATAATTAAATCTCAGGATCGTGTACTTCACAACAACGAAACCTTTCACCAAATATCAAAACCTATTTCCTGTTTCTTACCTCCGTTTTCCACTTTCTCTTCTCTTTATCTTCCGCTCTCTTTCCGCGCTCTATTCTACACGAGAATTCTCTCTCTGATGAAATAGCTGAAGGAGGATTTCATAAATAATTTCCTTTTCATTCGATGTCCTTAAGTGCACACTAATGGCCTCGAAAAGAGGGTGTTCGTTAAGAAGAAGAGAGAGGATTCTGGAAATAAGCAGAACGAAATTAACCGCAGATACTGCCGGCAGCTCTGACTACATAGCGATGCTCCTTCTTTCCTACTTGCGAATCTATAAAGTGCTTGAGGTCGAAAGAAAGCGCCAGGTCAGGTCTGTTAATGCCATTCATGCGGAAGAAATTTTAGCAAGTCTTTAACTTGGGCTTTAGAGTGCTTTAACCATAACTTAAAGTTTGCTTAGATGTTTATATGTAGATTTTTAATCTTCAATCACGCTACCTAAAGACGGGTATATCCTTTAAGAAGTTTTCAATTTACCTCTAATGACATTTTTCATATTCTACTGATTAGCTTTTCAAACCATGCATTTCTTCGATTATCTCTCGCTCCCTTACATTTGGCGTCATTTTACAGCAGAGTCAAAAATACCATTTCAGCGGATGGGAAATTCAGCATTAAAATATCGGAACTGACGTACAGCTTCAAATTCTTTAAACTTCCGAACATAAAGATTTTTTTTACATTTTATATTTCAATAAAACGACCACGGAGGTACTAAAGAAGGTCTGGGAAGAATGAGCATTAATTAAGTAATTATGTATCAACAGAGGAAATGGGTGGGTTGAATATTAAGAGGAGAGGGATTGCTGAAGAATGTTATTTAAGGAGGAACACAAGGAAAAAGACAGAGAAGAGAACAAAGGCAAAAGTTGTTAGATGACATAAAGGGTGGGGTAAGTTACATTGGAAGCGAAAAAAATGGCGAGAAGTGAGGAATATTGGGACACATGAACCTACCGAAAGGTAACACGAATTTCAGTACATCCGTTTCTCGGACATAATGACAAATTAAAATAGTCCTCACAACTATGATATGGTAGTTCACAAAATACACCGAACTGAAGGTAAGAATTTGATAACGTTCAGAGGACTTAGAATATAGCGAGAAGAAACATCTGCGAAGATCATCACGTCATGCTCTCTGTGAGAAACTGAATTACTGCCAAGTCTCGAAATTCTAAGTACGAAATATTGAATGCATCGGGAGATTTAATTCCTCTCAACACAAGAAACATCTGCGAAGACCATCACGTCATGCTCTCTGTGAGAAACTGAATTACTGCCAAGTCTCGAAATTCTAAGTACGAAATATTGAATGCATCGGGAGATTTAATTCCTCTCAACACACTTAATCTCATAAATGACAAATGTATTTTTGTTATCAGGTGTTTGCGGTACAGGAAAGGAGTTAAGCTTTTTAAAGAAATACGTTGAAACATTCATCAGCTTTTCGGATAGTAAAAATACATTTCAGAGCTTGAAAAGAGTGCGATTAGTTGAGGATGTTAGAAGAAAATGTATGAAAAGTAAGGAAATGAGTTTACGCACGAACCTTGCACAGGCACTCCAGAAGTAGGACGAGAAGGCAAAAAAATGCAGAACATGATTAATGAAATGCTATGGAAAAGAGATTATAAGTGTAACACATCCTCATGAATAAAAGAGGAGACAAAATGAACTCCAAAAGCTTAGTCTCCGAGGTACACTCATGGCTTAGAAATTGCTCATCTGCTGCTACAAAAATTGATATAAATCGTGTTAATGAAATACCCATGTACTCACATCCTCCTCGCAATCATCGTTTAGACAACCAAAGTTGCAGAAGGGATTTATGAAAGTCAGAGTCAAATACGTGGATTAGTTTCATAATTATTTTTCTGGTTCGTAAAACCTTCGCAGTGGTCGATCACTTCTAATATAAAAATATTCTAATTTTTAATATAATTGTCCGAACAGAAAACAAATACAAGGAAAATATAGTATATGATATTCTCTTTCTTTTTCCAGTTGAGATTACCTACTAAAGTTCTTAAATTATTTAAATGAGAACTAAGAAAATAAACTATATACGTTAATGAAAATTTTATATAAGGTTCTGTAAGCATTTCCTTAAACTAAAATCATTAATGGAGGTTATGACTTAAATGCTTTTAAGTGCAGCTCATATATTTTTATGAATTAGAACCCGGTAGGAACAAACAACCTCACAGTGACTGCAGCGTTAGAGGCTCGATGACATTTGTGCATGACTGCAGATGACATTTTTGCTAGAAACCGCTATACGTATGAACATTAGGAGAGCCTGCAGAATGGCTCAATTAAATCCAGAAAATATAACACTAAGCCATAAATTTAAATCATCCGAGATGTGCAGGGAGACGGGAGTAACAGTGCCTTCCGATTAGTCCTGGATTATATTTCTCTTAGTGTCGCATAACCATGTATTACTTCCTTTCACCTTTTGATTACCACCTTTAACTTCATCACCACTCAGGTTATTTGTCATTTGAGTGCACTTCCCACAGAACAGAGGTCTCCACGAAGACCTTTTGGTCCTCCATCTTTTTCCCATCTCTACTCTCCTCCCGCCTATATAATTTCCTGCTTCTTCTCCACCATGAAAGCCTTCCTTTCGGACACACCTTTTCTGCATCCTTATCTTCCTTTCATCAACATATATACATATACACGGTTCCCTCTCAGATCCAACGATCCTCTCTGTTTATATCATCTTCTACCTCCATTACCGCACTCAAATCCCATACTATTCATAGTTATTTTCTATAACTACGAAGTACTTATATTCGATTGATTTATCTTTTTTTTCACCTGCGACGAAAAGCAGTCGTCGTTCTTATACAATTGTAAATTTTTGTCTTTGTTACGAGATCAAGATGTCTACGAAAGTAGATAAATGTGATATAAACAGTTGTAATTAGTTGTAATCAGAGTGTAATTTCCCGGAATTATCTGTTGTGCTCAATGAAAAGCAAGTGAAAAGTATTCAAGAAGCATCACGCTGTTTTATGTATTTCTTATTTAAATTAAAAATATCCGTAAGAACTGCAGTTCAATATCATAAAATACTACAAATTAATGTTTACAGAGTAACCATAGTGATCATTGACAATTCTTCCACGCATATATGTACCACCAAAACATTTTAAAAAGGACTTTGATGGTGCCATTGCTTAAGAACCTTTGATGAAATGTTTTCTGAAAAGAGGAGAGACGGATGAACTGACGGCAAGAACACGTAAAAAGATGGAAGCTCTGTTGGAGCCAAAATATGTACTTTTAATATTTAACAGAGCTGAAGAGAGTGATCCCTCATCAAAAAAGAACATAGGTCAATAAACCAATAAAGACAATGGACATGTTTCTAAGGATGCCGATTTGTTTGCGGGAAGAAATTGTTTTATAAGAAAATCGAATAATCCATAATCTCAAGGAACGTGATGATTCGAAGGAAGAGATTCTTCACTAATTAGTACGGCGTAAGGTCAAACTGTCTTCTTAAAATCTTCATATCTCGCCTCAATTTTGGGATTTACTTTGAACGCTAATCAAAGTGATGAGTAAGGAATTCCGAGCTGTATGTAATTACAATTGGCCGACTGACGTAAAACATTTCTATCCTTTAATTATGAGGCAAACTGAGAAATTCCTTGAAATCACAAAAAAGATACTCAAGGGGTAAAAGAAACGGAAATAATGTAATTTGCTCCATGATGAGAAATCTTCCCCCTTTTTTCCAGGAATCGAGTAACGTTTTCAATAGCGCATTTTCATGGACAATTGCCCTCAATTATCATCATATTTTTCAATGGAATGTTTTTTTAACTCATAAAAATCGAGTTATCAAATTCAGCGACTATTTTTAAAACGTATTTATTCCGAGAAATCTTAATATTGGGCATCCCTACCCGTGTACAAACAACCGTCTTCCTTTAGAAAGCTTCCCTTTTGGTGCCCTTAATTATTTTCGTCAATGATTTAAGTTTCCACGTTTATCTTCCGGAAAAGAAATTTCCCCCTTTGCTCCCTTCATTAACTCCCTCAATCATTCCCTTCCGCTCTTCGACTTCTTCATCTCGCAGACACTTCCCTCGCATTTCAATCACTCACTCCTTTTCTCCTTCAATATGTGCGCCCTACTTCTTCTTTTACGACTCCATTTTGTTTTATGTCCTCTCTTCACATCTTCTGTCGCTCTTTCTTACAAACCAATCCCTCCCTTCATTTTCCAATAACTTCTCACTCGCTAGCACTGCGGGTCATTATGCTCATATGACATTTAGCTAAAGAAAACTAAATATCATAAACTTTGATTATACCTACTGGTTAAATAAGGTAACTTAGCGAAATTTCACTGGATTAATTTAACACGAGATGATTCATCTTTCATAAAGTCATCATTAGATGTACATTACTGTAGAGTCGCTTCATCGTTTACTTTAGACAGGTTATTAAGAAGGCAACCAGATATTCAACGGCTAGTCCATGACTTACAATTGGAAATTGCGTGGGATTTTATATCATTTTAAAGCTTTCTTCCAAATTAATTGTAAGGAACTGTTTAATTCAAATGTGCTTATGTAAATTTTCTTTCGCTTCACCTTTAAAAATTGTCATATATGTAAAATGTATCACCAATTCATAGGTAAAAATATTTGGAAAAACTCCGCAACCGCGGAGTATGCGTCTTTGAGAAGATAGATATGAAACCTTTACTTGAAATTTTTCATTAATGAGGTTCCGTAAAATCAAAACTAAAATTTGATAGAACTCACACCGCATGAAAGATAACGATATGCGCGAAAAAGCAAGTAAAAACTACTTAGGAATTACTTATGTCGGCAATCTTTGGTCAAATAATCAGCTATTATCTGATCCATTCGCTCAAGATACTTGGTCTACTTTCTGGGTATTGTAAAGTTTCTTTCTTCCCAAGAGTCTAAATATAGTCGATTCCAACTCAATCCTCTACATCAGCGATGACCACGGAATCTATTGGAATACATGTATCATGCCTCCTTAACCTCCTTCAAAATTTCATCCATTGGAACAATTGTATCTTTCACGATTAATGGGCTCTGGATTACTGCTTTATGATACGGCGAAGGCACTATATCGATGACACCCATAGGGAGTAGTAAAATCCCAACTATAATCAAGTATCCCAACTCACCACAATCCCCTCAAAAGGTATTCAAGCAAAGGGACGAAAAGTTGGAAAATTTATGTTTCTACAGTTCCAGAAAATTGTAAGATTTCAATTTAGTTTTTAGGAAATCAAATTTTTAGAATAAATAAAAAATCTAAATGCAACGCATTATTGTTTGAAATGCTCTTAAAAGAGAACAAAAATGTCATCCTAATCATTATCGTGATACGCGAGGGTTTCATTATTCCAAAGACTCTCATTGCTATCAAAAAGGTACTTCCCAAGAAAGGGCATTCAAAGAGGGAATACATTCCCTAAAACAAGAATTCAATAGAAACTATCGTTTTGACAAATACCGGCTGCGGTGGCGAAGTGATTAGCCTAATGTCCCGGGCTCGAATCCCGGCTAATGAGATTTTTCCGGTAAGGGAATGGTCATGTGTGTTGGTCAGTCCTTATAGTTTAAGCTACCACTTTAACTGTCCAATTGTAGGGAAATAAATAAATCTTGACGCTCCTTTGTTTCTGTTAGAACAAGGGTCTAACTTACTAACCCTTCTGTACCACGACAGCGATACAATATTGCATGTGCGTTGATAAAATATTAAAATATCGTATCATCGCCTCAGATCGTCGTAACTTAAATCATTACCCAATAATTAGTACATTTGGAATTTTTGCAACATTTTTGTGCAAAAATAATCGCATTTAAAGTTCACATTCGTCTCGCACTCCTCTAACCCAGACCCAGTTAACGGGACCCAGAGTTCAAGTTTTAAAGTTTCTTTCATCATTAGTAAACTATCATTTTATTTCATTCGCTCGCGAGATATACGTTGCACAGAAATGGGGAAAATGATAATTTCTCCAAAAATCTTTTTTATAACAATTTGGCATTTAACCAACTGTTTTACTCAATTTAACGCAAAAATGTAGCTATAAAAGGTATCCACCATATTGTTACTTAAAATGCTTAAAAATTCACCTATAAGCACGATTGCTGTAACAAATGTAGGGATAAAGAATCATATTAGAAGTATCGTAATTTTTTTCAATAATTACCTTCAACGGCTTCCATGTTGCATTGAATCGGAAAGTTACCCCAAAAATCAGTATGCTGTCTTTCCAGTAAAAACTTATCAAGTTTGACACCCTGTTTTATCAAGGTTATAAAGGGAGCGTAAAATGCCATCACATTAAATAACATTCTGAAAAACACTGCGCGAACGCACTCTCAAAAACCATTTTTGGCTTTCGGGCACATTTGCTTTCGATTTCATCCAAATGAGAACGAATGAAAATTGAAATTGTTCATCGTAAGAAGCGGTCAATTCACTAATATAAGCTCGTAAACGGCAGGAAGATTGTATAGCGAAATCAAGAGAGAGCTGCGAGTTTTCCGCGCCGTCTTCTACACAACGTGTAGAGTAATGCACCACTGATATGCGCATCCCATTCTAAGGCTGAAAAGGGGTGCGAGCGAATTTTAGACCGCTCGCGCGAAACGCAGGGTAAGCCACGTCCCAGGATTATAGTGACAAGACGAAGACCCTACAATCTTTCCACCGTGTCCATGGACACGGTGACCATTTGCGATGAACGGCGAGATCTAAAAATGGTCGGTAGGTTTACTGATTTATAGAACGCAGAACTCTAAAGACATTCGTGAACGTGAGAGCATTATCACGGAATGGTGAAAAATACGCATATTTCCACCGATTTATTGAGAGGAAATGAAGAAGCGATTCCTAAGCTCTTTTTACGCGTAAATATCAGAAACATCTAATATCAGAAAATATTGAAAACATACGTCAAAAAAGGTTCTTCGTAAGGATGGTTCAGAATAGTTAGTTACAATTGTAATTCGGCTCTAATCTTTGCTATAAGGCTGAGTTATGAAAACAAGGATGACTATTGTAATGATTTCCTATGATTGTTTAATATTTTATGTATTTTTCCTTTTTAACCAGTGCTCTTTCCCGATGCTTTTATAGCTGACCTTCTACACGTCGACTCTTCCACCAGGACGAGATTCTGCAGTGTAAGTAATGCGAATCATCTGCTGTGAATGGTGTTGGAGCAAAAAGGAGTCTGCATAGGGCTCTCACTTATTGGTACGTCTCTTCTCTAATCAGCGCAATTTTCATCTACTATATGTAATTCAAGGTAAAAGGTAACTTTGTACACTACGGTATACGCCTAGGAATATTCCAAAAAGAGAAACGGACAAGAAAATCGTCTGACAGGACCGGGACTCGAACCTAAATTTCCCACTTTCCGGGTGAATGCTCTGGCCAATTGGGCTATCGTGCCTAAGCCATCGTGATAGCGCATTTGGCCCAGGAAATGAGGGATTCGGGTTCGAGTCCAAGTCCTCTTAGCCTTTTTTCATGTCTGTCTCTCCTTCGGAATATCTATAATTTACTACGTTTTATCTTCCTTCTGTTTATATATTACCCAAGCGTTTCTTCTGCCAACTCTTCAATATTATCTTTTACCCTGTCCATTATCTCCATCTTCTTGTTTGTTTAGCATCAACCAAAGCTAAATTTTCCATTATTCTCTACACACAATTTTCTTATAATGTACATATCTAGGAATAGGTGGAGTCTTCCCCGGTATTGTTCTTAACGCGACGCAAATCCAAGCGACCACTGCACTAAGATAAGGAGGCAGGATAGGTTTTGGAGGCTACTCTCTGAGGTATCTGTGGACTGCCTGTCATCCTCGAGCAATTGGTCACCCAATTTGGTCGCAGCCATTTAGCTCTATAAGGCATACAAGGTCGAGGTAGTTACGGAAAAGGACAATTTTGGAATTTCTTTAGCCATAAATAAGTATATGTTGTGAACTACCGCTTTCAGTTTGGACCTACCTGTGAATCTTCCTTGCACGGGAATCGAGAGGAAAGATCGTTAAACGTTCAGTCTTAAGCTATTCCATTGCTACGAGGATGCAGTACAAGGAAGGGAGAATTCGCAAAAGATGCTGAAAAAGTCCGCTTCTTCCAGTCGAAGGTAAATCTATATTTTGACGGAAGTTTCCTAATATGCTTTACAGAATGTAACTGTGAATACACAAGACTGCGTCACATACTCTTTCTGAACCATCTCTGAGCACCCTCAATGGTTCCCTCAGCGTATTCGAGATTCCCCTCATTTTTTTTCGTGCCCTTCCCACGCACTTTCCGCGCCATTATCCGCCTCTCGACGGTGGCGCCGTAGATTCACTTTTTTCCCGCCTCCATTTCTCTTCCCGCTCTTTCTCGTCACACAAACAGCAATCGTTCATCTCTTGTTTCCTTCCTCCGCAAACACTTCGTCCACCGCCATCAATACTCTCCTCCTTCCTATTAATCCCTTATATTACCTTTCCGTTCACATCTCGCCTTCTTTCGCTCCTTCTTCTCCAAGAGAGCTCTTCCCCTCTCTCAATTAATCTAATTCCTCTCTCTCTCTATCCTTTTTCATTCTTCTTTCTTGCGATTCCTTTTTTTTCCGCCATTTCCTACTCCCCAGGACGCCACCTAGATTTATGATTTGGTACTAAGTAATTGTGCGACTGTCCACACATAAAAGGGGTGGCGCTGGGGTGACTGAGAATGGAAGGAAGGAGTTCCATTGAATGAATGGGAGAGTTGAGGGAGGACGGGATATACCAAGAGAGTAGAATAGATAAGATGATCTGCTGCCCTCTATTCATTTTCGTCCTAAGAGAGCGTTTTCTTTGAAAATAGAGAGCAAACGGAAAGAGATAAAAGAGGATAAAGTGAAAGTGTTCGTAGGATTTATTTAATTCAATGTGACAGAGATAAATAGAGTTACATCAACCCCTTCTTTTATTTTAAAAATAATTTCCCTCTTTTGTTCTACATAATTATTGCTCTTTGTAAGAAAGACCTATTCTCGGCTTTGGCAGACAACCCTTTGAAAGACAAGATTATTTTGATATGAACATTTTTGATTTAAATGCAATAAGCGATCGGTCATACTATTTTCTAACTCCATAAATGTTATATTAAATCAGCCCAGGAACGAATGACTCCAGTGTTCTTTAAGAGCATATCAGAGGAGATGGCACAACTGTAAAGAAAAAATTCCATTTCCAGATCTTTGCAAACTCCGTTGCCTAGACCAACATGCATTGCGATGCGAATCCCAATTTTTGCTGAACTTTGGTACGAATCTCACAAAAACAACATAAAACAAAAACTGGACCAAATGCGCTCGTGATTAATGGAGGTCTTTCTTCTGCAAGTCCAATTCGTGATTTGAAGGAATCTTTAGAGCATCAAAGGGGCCACTGGACGTAGATATCCGTCACGGTCACGGAAACAAACCCTGTGACTGCTTTGCACTTACACGAACGTGTTCATAAGTACACTTATTAAAGTCATAGGATTTTTACAATAAAACGATTACTAGGTTCAGATAGGAGACGTTTAGCTCGGACATCGACTTTTCCGACTACGACTAAATTAGAGCTAAACGACTTCGGAATAAAATAAAAACACACCAAAGTTCATCTTTCCTTTTGCGGTAAATTTGTTTTGACACGAACCTACATAATAATTTTAACTGCGCTTACCTAACACACAGAAATCCAGTTCTCATCTCTAATAAATTCTCCTGAAAACTATTCCAAATAGTTTTTAGTTCTTGAAGTTTCTTTATTCTTTAAATTTTGATTGATCAGAAGTAATACCCTGATCAGATTTTTACCTACTTGAGGGTAATAGGCTATTTGCTGAATAATGAAGGGCTTTAAACGAAAAAATAATACTTTTGGAGTAGAATCCGATTAAAAAATCGTTAGTGTTGACATTCTTTCCTGTTACAAGAGTCAACAGTATATTTTTGAAAGGACGATTGGGGAAGAAAGAACGGATTACAGAACTACTTGTAACATTGGCGAGAGTCAGTGGATGAAATCCATTAAGTTCGAGCAAACCCTTTAAGGGTGGAGACGCCCAGATTGCAGAGCCATCCAATTTAGATAAATTGGGCCTGGTGGTGGTGTGGAAGACAAGGATAACGTTGTTGCACGGAAGGAAGAGCGAACCTCAAAAAACTGCAGAGCGCGTCATAAAAAAAGTATCGGTAATATTTGGGTCACACATATGCAAAACTACCTGCAACTGAGGTAGTTTTGCATATGTGTGACCCAATCGGGTATCAAACCCGGGACCATCTTCACCAAAGCCGGGCCCGTTGCCCACTCTAGAAGCCTCAATATAACTAATATAAGAGAGTACAAGCAAAGAAAATGTTACGTGGAAGAGTGGATAACCAAGTAAGAATTATTGATAAGTTTAATCTAATAGTAGTGATATGTTTAATAGGCGCCATTAGCGAATGAGAGGAAATGAAGCAAAAGCAGATAAAATGGCGAAGAGAGAGAGAAGGGGAGGACAGCGTGCAAAGGGAGAGAAAGGAGTGCGTGATCCGGGGACGTCGGCGTTGTCAGAGACTGATTTCCTGAAGGTCTTTGGGCTCATTATTCAAAGGTATCAGTCGCAGATCGCAAGGGATGGGATAAGAGGAATTCATAGGAGTGGAATGAAGGGCGTAGAAGAGGATAAAGGAGGAAATATGATATCAGATAACGAGTACGATTGGAGAGAGCGGCAGATGGGGCGGAGATTGGGAGCGAAATAATTCGAAGCTATGGAAACGGAAAAGGGGAAGGAAATGGTTGCATTGGAGAGATGAAGGGATGGTCATAAATAGGATACTTCTCGGAAACACCAACAAGGATGTTTTTCATTTATGATGGACGATAGATAAAGATGAATAAAATAGGCTTCGATTAGAGATCAAGTAGAAATCTCTATCCTTTGGAGAGTGTTATAACTATTTAAAAATAGCAAACGACGAAGGTCGATATGGATGATGGAATTATTAAAAGAAAATCATTAATTACCAGCCGGGGTGGAGGAGTGGTTAGCGTGCTAGTGCTCCAACACCAAGATCCCGGGTTCGAGTCCCGGATAGTTGGGTTTTTCAGATTTTTAAATGGTTCAGAAATGGTTTTTGTGTTCGTAACAATTATTAAAAATGGATCTAATTGGGGTCCACCTGTTTCCATTGCAGAAATAATCATGATAAAACAGTCGCACTGTAGCAGATGATTATTCAATGAATATGCAAAGAAAAACTCTTTACTACAAAAACTGTGGCAAAAAACAAACTATCAGTTTGTGTTCCAGTGAAACATATTTTTTATAAAATTTTATTAAAGACAATATAAATTAATAACGTCTTTATTTTGGACGAAAGTGATACTATTCTCCTTTTTCATTCAAACAGTCGTCAATGTAAATTATACTCGAGAGGTAAATAATAATAAAAGGTAATATAAATTTACAGGGGATGAGAAAAAATATTTGTGGACTAAAAACCTGAAGCTCAGGAAAAACTAATTCAAACGAGAAGTCTACCGAGGTTATTAAACGAAATAATTTTCCACCTCCTTTTTAAACTGAATCTCATCTTTTTTTCTAACCAAGGTTAATTCCATTAAACATTCGTCAACAAATGTGATTAGTTTACACGCATGGCAGATACTTATTCAAGTATTAATTAAGCTTGAAGTTTGAATGCTCTGTAAAAAATTAAGATCTTGGATGGGCATTTCAATATTTCCAAAGAGGAATAAAAACAATTATGAATTTCTGGATTATATGTAGAGATTTTACATAAGAAAAGAAGGTACCTCACGGNTCCCATGATGGAGAAGGGACATATCTTGTGAAAATGCAGCCAAGCAAAAAACTAGGCAGACTACTGCGAAAACAGCAGATTCCGAAAGACACGAGGAAAGTGGGAAAAAACTATTTCTGGGTTTGTTTTCCCTCTTTATAAATGATCTTTCGGGTATTATATGTAGAGATTTTACATAAGAAAAGAAGGTACCTCACGGATTCCTCGAAGTAAATTTGTCTTTTGAAAGATCCGCGTTTTTTAATACGCTTGGAATCAAAATATTGAAAAACGTGCAATATGCAAAAATTAGGAATTTTATGCATTTTGAAACTAAAATAAAAATAAATAAATTTGGTAACCTCATGGTGTACGCTCACCAACAACCACTTCTTCAACGTCGAGTGATCCCACCCTTTAAAGAAAATGGTCGAATCGAATAAGTGTCAGTTTACAACATCTCTTAATTAAATTAATTACGGTCTCGTTATCGTTGTGACCCTTTTACACAAACACCATCTAAAAATACGAAGCGACACAGGTGTAACGTAATATCTATTTAATTCGAAGAACTAAATGCCATGAGTTGAATTCCCATTTGAATCAGAAAGGAATTTTGATGGAATTATCCATGAATGGTATTGATTACAAAGGTGGAGAGGCAATTGGAGGAATGTCAATTGAGGCGATGGAATCAGAGGGTCATCGGATTCTTTCAGAAGAGTGACATCGAAAGATAACTCCTTAAATCTCTAACGTTCTCAGTCAAAGACTCATTCACTGGATTGAAATTAATTCAGTTGCTTTGCTTTGCAAATGTCCACTTAAATTTTATTGAATATAAATGAATAAAGATTTAATTAGCAGTTTAAGCATCACCGTTATATTTTAGTAATGAATTGAATGGATTTCTATAGAATAGATTACGACTCCCAATCGACGTCGTTTTCAGTACATAGATGCGGTAATGAACGAAGTTAAATGGGTTACGAACTTCACTTTTCATTGGTTTCACGTACGAAAGATTACAGAATAGACTGCTCATTTCAGCTTAGAGTATATGTTAAAAAAATTATATAACAGTTAAACTCAACCGGTGTTCATTTCAATGAATTTTAATCCGTATTTATGTAATAGGTAAGAAATTATTGTGAAGGTGATGTTAACTAATCATAACTCAAACGACTAACACTTTTGTAAACTTCTACATCAGCTTTAAAACCATAAATACTAGAAGTTTTCGATGAAAGGAAATAGAAGTAATATGCGTGGCATTTTTTCCAAATAAACATTAACCCATGTTAAAGCAGGACATTCGGTGGGGCTCTGAGAAAGTTTAATTTCCATAATGTACTGCTTCATAGGTTAGGATTTGCTATGCATTTAATCAATGCTACGAAGAGCTGGCGATTCGCTGTTTGTAGTTTCCAATGTTCAATGGATACTCTTTGTTATTAATTCTATTGCAATTAATGCTCACTTTTACTATAGCAAAAGAATTACAATAATATATGTCTGAGATAAACAAAACAGTTCCAAAATTATCTTTGGTCGAAGAGATGAAACTACTTTTGTATTTTTCCACAAATTTTTTTAATCAACGAATACAGAAATAAAACACGATACGCTGAATAGAGCGCTATTTCATTTTCTCGGAAGACGTTCTGTCACGAAATCAAAGTCTTGACTCTCGATTTAATCTTTTTTCAATTTCCTGCTTCTAAGGGCTATTTTGTTACGTAAGAATTTAATTTCCGCATGCATTAAAGCTTTACACTCATTATTTAGAATCAGCATTAGCAAGTGCTCAATCTACAGCGAAATAGGCAAGTGAGCGCCTCTATCGAGCGCTGACAATGTCTTTCATAAGAACAGCCTCAAGGGAAGTCATACGTGAGTATCTCGGATATGGACTTCATCCTTCGTCCCCCTGTATAAACACCCATCGACATTTGGAGCAGGTTTATGAAGAGTAATAACACCTTGACACAGGAGAAAAAAAATCGCCGGACCTTCGCTGATACTTCATAGCGTCAACCTTTTATATTTACGCCGACGATCACGCATTTGTCTTCTCCTCTGCCACGTCATGGAAATCCGAACGAATTTGTACTACATACTGCTAATGAGATTCCGCCGTAATTGGAGAAAGACGTAAAAAAGGGCGGTGTCGCTGAGAGGGAATTCCAAATGGGGAGATTTTCGGATGGGCCGGCGATGGACGGGAAAACGAGAAGGGGGGCTTAATTCGGATTAATAATCCGATTACCTTGATCCGTTGGAATTTCTCAATGACATATATTGCGCAGTCCGATGGAATGGCGGAAATGGTTATATGGAGTATTCCGCAGTTCTTCTTTTTCACTCCTCTCTATATGCGAGACAAAGAATACTAACGAACGAAAAGTACTAGACTCTTTTCAAATCTTCATTGAGTCGCCGTAGAAGACAAAAGGTGATACTTTTAATGGGGAAAGTGCGGATGATGTGAGAAACGAATGACATTGGCGTGGGGGCTCTTTTATTTTTGTTATAAAATTCAAATATCCTTAAAAGATACCATTCATCAATTTTAAGTTACATATTCAATACTTAGTGTGGGCTAGAAAATATACTATTTATAAAAGTAAGCTTGCATATATGCCCATAATATTTAAGAAACTACGAAGAACAAACTCGTATGGCAAGAGACCCATCTAAAACTTCTGAACAATTGCCGTGAAAATAGGATTAGAAATAAATAACATGTAATAATAAGTGAATGTCTCCGGTGGATAATTACGTTCGTTCAAGTGCACTTACAACTGTAGCTAACACAGGCCGGAACGAGGCTCGCAGTGCTTTTATGTAGACGTACTTTGACAACCAATGCGGAAGAAAACTGAATGATAAAATTACGTTACACAAAAAAGAGTATACACGAATAGCTACTATCGTATCCAAAAGACTACTAAAAATTAGCCATCTGTTCTAAGCTTATTGAGTAAAAAAGGAGTGAAGAATAAGAAAATAACGAAGAATAAATCGAGAATTCGAGAATCAAAAAGGGAATTGAACTTCGCGATAATAAATTAAATATTGAATAGAAGTGATAGAGAAAGTTTTATTGGAGAAAATAATCAGAGTTGGAATGAGAAGAGGGAAGTCCGGAGTGGCAGAGCAAGTCTAAGGGATGGGGTGACATGAAGCACAAAAGATAGAATCCCATGATGGAGAAGGGACATATCTTGTGAAAATGCAGCCAAGCAAAAAACTAGGCAGACTACTGCGAAAACAGCAGATTCCGAAAGACACGAGGAAAGTGGGAAAAAACTATTTCTGGGTTTGTTTTCCCTCTTTATAAATGATCTTTCGGGTAGCTTTTCTCTGCTTTTTATTCGTCTTGCAATTTGTTAGTAAGCCACCATTTCGCTTCTGATGAGCAACCTGTCATTACAATAATTGATCCGAGCTATAAACTCTCGTCTTTTTGTGGGATATTTAAGGATATTTCTCATAAAAAATGCAGCAAGAATAAGGGTTTCAAATTTAAACCTTTTTTCTTCCGTTCCTGGTGTATTTTCTGCCGATGGATTTAATTTCTGAATTATCCCATTTGTTTACTGTAATCAGAGCGATTGATACACACCAACAGTGTCACATCTCGAAAAGGGGTTTCTTGAGAGAAATCTTTAGATGTTTATGCGCAGGTTGCTAGCCTTAGTTTAAATTACTAACTTGTAGTTAGCATGTTCCACCTCAAACGCTTTGATTCTATCCCATAACGGTAGCTTTAGTTTATGTGGATTAATATTTTTAAGCATTTTCTATTTATTGTTCAGTAAACAAACATCTTTACAAATTTAAAATCAGTTTCTAATCGGTAGTTGCGTTTCTTTAATCCGTCATTAGTTTCGTATTTCTGTTTATTAATTCGGAATAGATCATTAAGTGACGATTTTATGTTCTCTATGGTCTCAAATTCAGTGGTCTTAGAAGAAAACTTAAAAAAAGCACAGGAGACTGAATTTCATAATCAAATATTTTCCATATATTATTATTAGAACTGTAATAGTAAATTTATTATTATAATTGTAAACTGTTTATAGCACAACCTGGGAAATAGGGAAATATATTATGAATGTGTTATATATTAACCATGAGAGATCACCGCAACCGTAATGTATACCTACTACCAAGTAAGATAAAAAGTCTTTATTGTTTCACTGACTCATTGTCAAATGATTTTATTAATAATAAGGAACACCTCTATACACATATACTTTTATAGCCAACGAAAGTAACGTTCACAAACGATAAATATGAGGTTTTGTTTTCTTCATTTGCACACAACATATCTTATAAAAAAATTGGAAATTTAATTGGAAATTAATTGGAAATAATGATCGAAATCGAGAAGAATTTGATGAAAAATATCGACTTTAAATAAACATTTGGTTTTTGATCATCACCACTACGACATATGACGGATTGTGTTTTCGCCTAAAAATCGAGAACAGATTGTGGTGCAAATTATAAAACTTTGTAGATTGTTAAATGTCTTCTCTGGCAGATATAAGTCTACTTGTTACTCAACCACAAGCTCCTGGTCCGACTCCAGTGGTACAAAAGTGTTTCCAAAATAAATGTAAGTAAATTCACTTATATCACTTGCAGGGATAATTTTCAACATTAAAATGGAAAGAACTGCCGTACGAAATAGAGTTAAGCACCAAAATAAAGAAAATTAAACATACGTTTTTATTATGGTCGCGGAATATTGCTTTCGGTTATAAATTGTAATAATTTTGAAATAATCCACTAACTATTCGTGAAATTTTGTGATTGAAAACAAAACCGGTTCCCTTAAAAAAAAGCCAATTATTGAAATATTTTGGAGATTTTCAGTCATTTTTGGCATTTGGTAATTGTGGTTACGTTCAAACCCTCTTTCTTGGGGTATCGAAATATCAAGTTATTGATGGAGCAAAAGCCTACTTCCGAAGACGTCAAGGTTAACCTATTTCAACTGTATTGTGGGTTAAATTAGCAGTGATCACATTCGGTGATATGAATGGAAATGTGACTACGTTTTCAGAATAGGGATATTAATAACGGAAGACGCGGTTCTACTGCTAACGTTATGCGATGCAAACTGATCTGTCGGCGTTTCAATGAGTTGAAATGCATTCATTGGCCCCCACAATTCTGTGCTAACTGCATTTGCATGAGGCACTGACGAAGGAACGATCGCGATTGAATCATCGGACGCATTGCAATTTTCCTAATACACGAGCCGAATTGAACTGCGAGTGCACAGTTGGAGGCAGTCTTTCAGAATGAGAGGGAAAGACGTTTTATGGAACTGCGAACACAAAACCAAGAAATGGCCAGAGTTTAGTGGCATCCAAACGAACAGTGGTACGTCGATAACCTGTTATGACACCATTAGCCGACCAATAGCGGAAAACTTATCAGAGGTCTTGAAATGCGTTATTGAGCTTAAGCCTTCTGTGAAGTGTTGAAAAGGAAAGTTTAAAATCCGAGAAGCCTTAATTCTAACCGTCGCTCATTGAACTGAATTGTTTAAATGGTTGAATTTTATGTTCGTGGTCGAATATATTATCGCACAAATTAATATATTTAAGTAAAATATATTAGAGAAACACTGATTGAATCTTTACCTCTTGATTATTTAGTATTAATTCGTGATTGTTAGTACCAAAGTATTCTCGTCGCAATTTAGTACCTAAAGCCATATTTAAAGAACAAAAATAAGAATCTTCGATCGATCATCTTTAGGTACTTTTCTCGATTTTTAGGGCAATTATTTTTCATTTATTTTTGAAAAACAACAAACTGTTTCAATCGATCAAAAAGAAATTGATATGCATATCTTAAGGAAAGGTTTTGAGTCATCTGAAGTCGAACCAAGATACCTTTGGTACAAAAGTTTCGATACGTAAAAGTCTTCTATTGAATTCCTTAGTTTCACATTTATATCTCATAGGAAAGTACGCGACACTGTTTTTTTAATAGTTGCTTGAATGCATGTCTTATGAAGAGTTACTAATATAATATATAATATGAATAAATGTATAAGTATACTTTTCGGATATAGTAGATATAGCATTTCGTAAAATAATGTGAATACTGTGCCCTCCTCGTCTTCTTTTAATTACTGAGGTTTTTTTCTATTTAAATACGTTCTCTAACTATTTAATTTATCGTTTCGAAAGTATTCCTTTCAAAATATTGAAAGCCTTTTTAAATGTTTATGTCAATAACATTNAATATGAATAAATGTATAAGTATACTTTTCGGATATAGTAGATATAGCATTTCGTGAAATAATGTGAATACTGTGCCCTCCTCGTCTTCTTTTAATTACTGAGGTTTTTTTCTATTTAAATACGTTCTCTAACTATTTAATTTATCGTTTCGAAAGTATTCCTTTCAAAATATTGAAAGCCTTTTTAAATGTTTATGTCAATAACATTAAGGAGAATTTTCACAATTAAAATAATAAGGAATATCCGTACAAACATATGTACCATGGCAAGGAAAAAGAGAAAATTAATGCCTTAATATTTATCATTAAAAAGTTTTCAATTATTATTTACCATGCTCACTTCTATCTTGCTACAGTCATTGTTTTAAAAAGTGCGACGAAAATTAAAGTAAAACATTTGGCGCGAAAAAGATAATTTTTTGCGAGAACATCAACTAAGGTTCATATATAAAGCAACTTATTTTGCGTATCAAATCGTGCACATAATACCCCGCAGGATACGATCATCTTTGGTTAGTGAGCCAAGCCCTCGTTAAGGGCAGTTACTTGAGCATAAATGTACTTCTTTTGACACGGGGGTTGTTATCTGTCCGCCTGCAACGAATATCTTTAAAAAAAGAAAGCCTTACTTTAATTCGATCTGATACACAAAGAGTGACGTTTGTGAGGTGAATAGTTGTCGCGTGACGTGAGGTATTTTGAAGGAAAATCTATCTCAGAATCATCGGATTAAGGGGATATGTAATTAATCAAAGGAACGTATTAACTATAAAATAAGTAATGATAATAAGATAGTCATTTTAATTGATATCCTTAAATTGGATTCTCCTTTTTAATTCCTCAAAATTGACGTTTGTTTATCGTAAATTAGGAGCAAGATAAATTAGATTACTATGAAAGTAACGTTTGAAAATAGAGGTTAATTTAATGAAAGGCGACTTTTCGTTTGAGGTTATACATTTTTTTGTCTACAATTCTATGAACTCTCAAAATTAATTTTACTAACTAAGGTATATCAATATTTTCAGATATTTTTAAGTATCCTGATCATGGGTATACATTTTTTTTAAAACGATACTCTGACATAAGATTATTGCAAACAACTCATTATATTACACGGAGAAACCTTCAAAGTATATTTTAGGGAGACCAAATTGGCTACAAAAAAAATAAAAAAATACGATCAATGAATACACTTTATGATATTTTTGGGTAGTAAAAGTTAGCGATGAATATTGAAGATGAAACTCTTAAATATTAACAAGTCAAGGAAGAGAATATGTGCATACATAGATGAACCAATATTCCTAACAAACGTTAAAGTAAACTTTGTCTTTTTATTTTTGCACTCTCCTCTGAAAGCTACAATTCTTGCTAAGGAATTCAAAGCGATCATATATCTCAGGAAAGAATTTAAATACATTTCGGAATCGCTATCCTTAATAAAAGGAATATGCATCGAAAGGATTCAAAGAAGTTGGATAAAAATAACAAATTTTTGCTTATTGAATAACTGTTTTATTATCATGCGAAAACGTCCTTTCGCAGGAATTATATCTTTAAGAGTTTCTGGGAGATAATGAAATTTTTCCAGCGGAGTTGTATTATCATCATATACTCCCGTAAAATCATGGGCGAAAAGTATATCCGACCGCATTGATACTTGAGAATAGAAAGAGAATAAATAAATCCGCCTTATTATAACATGCAGTCATAAATCTAACGAGGCGAGGTGACATTAATTAAACTCACACCCATTTGCTTTTGACATAAAATGAGATCAGAAGAATTTGCACTTTAAATCCAAAGTGCATTCAGCGAAGAAACTTATCGCTCTTATCTCATTCTATTGCTCCCAAAGCAAAAAAGGAATTCCTTTTATCAGTCAAGTGCCGCTGATTCTCCCTTAATTCCGGAAATTCGCCCCGCAATGGATAATGAAGCATTTGGAAGAGAAAAAAGCGTGAATTTATTCACAGCGGTTATATAAAGGGCTCCGAGTAAAAGAGGAAGTTGGGGAGAAAGATAAAAGGGAATGGACAAAGGATAGGGATCGTTAAAGCAAAGACAGTGAGGGACGTGATGATTTCGTGACTCAGAAAGACAAAAAGAAATGAAAATCAAATCGGGAGATCAAAAGGAATAAAAAAAACTAAATAGAAAATTCTGAAAATGATGAGGAATTTGAGGAAAATAGAAATTGAATTAAAATAAAACTTATTGGCACTGAATGAGTAAAAATCGGTAGGAGGTATTTTCCATAATTTGTTGAATGTTTGGAATGACTCCCCAAGAACAAACAATAGACTAAGCGACCGATTTCGACAAAAGTGATTATTCAATTATCTATCAAAAAGAATTATTCCTGGAATGTTTTTAAGGCTCCTTATGGTAATCTATATATCATGAATTTTTGCGGTACGTTTCTTATGTCTACCAAAATCGTTACTAGGAGATACTAATTTCACGCGCAAATCGGCCTTGCTAAATTTGTCCATTTTTAGGAAGTAAAACTTTGTATTGAATGAAACAGAAGTACTTGAACCGCTGACATAGATGGTATAGAATTTCAAGTTGTAAATAGAAAAACTCTATATCTAATAAATAGAGAATCCTATCAGTAGCATGCGATGTGTTTGAGAGGATGAAAATTAACGTTTGAAATAAATATTTAAATGACAGAAAGATCGGGAAAAATCTCCGACTGTAAATTGTTCAATAAAATTTAATCATATCTTTTATAGCAATATTTCTCAGTCACAATTAAAATTTGTGGTGCTAAAATTTGTATACATTTAAACGCAAAAGAATTAACAGTGAGAATACGTTTAATAAAAAGCTTTTATCGGAAACTGAAGAAAGGAAGAATGAAAATTTAACCAAATATTACGAAAGCTACCTTTCGCTATCGATGTTATAGGTGACGTTAGACGCACATATGGCATCTTAGGAGACATTTCTGTGAATATCTCATTCTTCGTAATATACTACCAATTGGCAAATAATTTTATTTATACTTCGATGAGGAAAACGGGTTTTGATTGGATGTGTGAGTCACAATTGTGTGCATGTAGAAAAATATTGTTTTAAAATACGGATCATGCTCCATTCTCAAGCAATCACTCTACTAAAATTGGCAATAGTATTCTACGTGAATGAGAGATGCTCTTGGTAGCAGTAAGTTTAAAAGTGCTTCGACAGCTAAGACGGTTTCGCTCACGAGCCTCCAACGGGAATTGAACCCGAAATCTCTTTCAATGGAGTCAAACGCGTTACCCACACTGCACTGCGGAGTCCCCTATATTGCTCTAATCTAAGAATAACCATCAAATTCGTAATGGTCTTCTTTTAGAAGCGAATAGTGATATTAATTATACAATAGAGATTACGAAAAGGAAATAACGTTAGTTTTAATTCATACACATTCTCGAAGAATTGGAGTTGATAAAATCTCTTTCAATTAGCCTTTTTCTCCTGATTTCGCTGGATCGAGATAACGTAAAAGCCAGTCTCTGATGCAGATAGATAAAAATAATTAAACAGGAATGCAGAATAGAAGAGTTAAAAGAAGACAGAGAATATGCATAAAGATACATCAGGACAGAGTGGAAAGTATTTCGAGTGAGTAATTAAAAGTATAAATAACTGAAAAACAAAAACGAATGAAATAGGAAAATACTCACAGAAGGTGAGATGTGAAAGAATAAAACAAGGCATCGAGTGAAGAAAAGAATAGCAAAAATTGAAAGGATTTTGCCGGCGGAAAATAAAATAAAAGCAAAGAGGATAAACAATTAGAAAGGACGAACATTTTCTCATCTCTAATCGTAGTTTATGGCGCTATCCTACATTTTAAGCTTTCCTTAGATGGAATCTAATAATTAGGAGAAAAGACAAATTCGTTGCAAATGCATTAACAGTAAGAGGACGGAGACAACCAACTCGTCCATGGTAAGAGTTTTAGAGTACTTACCATATTGAAATTCATCAACACCGGGTCACATTCATTAAGAATCCAAGAAAAATGCGAATAATGTAATATAATAGAGGTGGTATTTGAGAGGGCGATGACGCAACAGCGAAAATTCTCGCACATAATGAGACTGAGCGTGAATGATAAAGAGAAAAAGGTAAGGGGTTTCTGTGGGGAGGATAAAGAAATGTATCGAAAGATAAAAGGAGAAAGAAGAATTATAGGATAGAGAAAAAGTCTGAGGTTGACTTGGATTCCGACGAATAGGTGTTTTAGTCGAGAATGAGGCAGGTAGTGAGAGGAAAAAAGATTTTATTCTAATTTGGTGTATTTTATCTTCGATTGAGTGAAACTAGTTGCGATAGTTTTTGCATTATTCTCACTTCAGCTTAGATCTATTATTAACAGACACCGTTCTTCCTCATTCATAGCAACGCATGACGTTAAATAACAAAGAGGAAACCTACATTATTACTTCACGAATACGGTTGTTGTTAGTATATTTGTAATAGGAAAACAGCTGAAGACATCTGAGGAAGGCACTGTATGGAAGTTAGAACAAATCTTTCTAGTGATTAGCCAATTATAGATCTCCTTTGATCTTACATACGTCACAATCAAAGGGCTTTTCCAGTTTTAGGAATCAGCCTTAATTGATACATTACAGTTTCTTTCTAATCGCCGAACGAACGGCTAACGAGCGTGAGCAAGGAATAATAACTTATTAAGCTTATCTTCAGAGGATGGCAATCACACTAATTATTCCAAAATAAAACATTCAAATTCAGAAAACTTTGAGAATAATATTTAGGTACCACTGTAGGCTTTTCAGGCTACAGTTACATTCAGTCTCTTTGTCTTAAGGATAAATATCACGGACACAAATTCTCCAGTGTACGGAGTTTATAACTTATAATGGACAACACATCATCTAAGAGGTTAAATATTCCTCTCTGAGCGCATTACTCACCGGCGAGAATCGTATTAAGTACCACAAAGACTACGTGCAACATTGAAAGTTCGACGATAAATTAGGAACTCGCTATGCGCAGTAATGGAGATTTACGAGGAACATTAGGAGTTAAGGTTACTCCTTTACAGTCCAAGATGGGGCAGGTTTACGACGAGAGCATCTTTAACAACGGGATTTGAGCCACAGTCTTGAGACGAACCTCGACGTTAATCAGAGAAGATTAGACTAACTTGGATAAATAACCATTCTGTTTGGCTAAAATATTTTCTCAACAATGTGCCAGAATAAAAAAATGGAAGAAATCCAACAATACTGTGAGGGACATATGTTCAAGGCTTTGATAGAAAGAAAAATATATAAAATATTTCTTAAGCCTTTCCGAAGGTATTTTAGTGTTTTACTGGATCAGTTTAAAGAGAATCGCGGGACTCAGGGAAAATCGAAATTCTCAAAACTTTTCCTATAAAAAGATTATTCTTTTAATGCTGTATTTTCCTCAGTCCTAGGGAATTATCTGACATGATTCATAGTAACTGTGTTGCACCTTCGGTAAGGCTTTATGGGGGTATTTAAATCTATAATTCGAATGACCACGATATGGAAACAGGAGCAAAATAGGTGCATTACTGTAATTTACAAAAATAATTATGCTGCGATGACCATTTAAACCCTTTTACTTTTAAGTATATGCATTTCAGTCGTAAAAGGGCGTTGAGGAATGGCTGACCTCAAAATTATAGTCTACGGCAAATCTAAAACTTTGTAACAAAAAATCGCATCTTCTGGGCATACCTTGGATGAAGGCAGGGAACGAATATAAATGCAAACAACGAAGAAAGAGGTAACTAAAGCATGATCCAAAAGCCATTGAATCATTCCGGGATACGGTTTAATAACTCACAAATCTCTAGCACCAAAGCACTAAACACTACTAACCTCAATCGGTGCTCATTACCACATGAACAACTAACCGGTTCGAACAAAAGAAGGTAAGGCGGCGCTTGTTGAGGAATCACCATTTCCTTCTTTTGTTTTATAGCTCCGAACGAAGGGAAAGAGCCTCCTTTGCCTACTTGCCATTAACTTAAGGGTGGTCCATTCATCTGAGCGGTGTTAGGGCACTACGAAAGTGCTGCTGCAAACACTTCTCGGCCTATTTGAGCGCCACCAATGGAACGAGCGGAGGGGAATGGAACCAAATATGGAAATGCGGGGAAAAATATTAACCTTAGCAAAAGGAGATGAGGCAAAGAGAATGGAGAGGGAGAAATTTAATGGAGGTGAGAGATGAAAATTAGCAAAAGGAAAAAGCAGGCAGTATCATTTCAAATTTCAAGCTTTACTTACCAACCCTAAAGCTAGACTAAGAACAGAAATACGATCATACGTCGTACGTAAGACGAAATAAAAAGAAGGATAAAATTATTTTTTTCCGTTCAAGCAAATACTATATATAACGGCGGCACGAGATTCATTTACCTAAACTTGGGTAAGCAAAGAAATAAAATATTGAAAAAAATACGGAATAGTCAGATATAAATACGTCAATTACAAATTGGCAATTGAATTGTATGATAATTCAGTTCAGAGGACAAAATCATACAATGCAATTCTTCGTTTTCCAACGTATCATTGATTAAGAAGCAGAATTAAGGCATATTGCAATGAATAGAGTGAAATTTATTATGATAAATAACAATAAAAGGTAACTAATTTGGGGAGTGTTGATCATATTTAACGCAAAATGGATACACAATTGGTTGATGTGATTAATCCACATGCTCGGAAAGAAAAATTGAAATCCCAGAAACTAAGACCAGGAAAGTTTCATTAAATATCTGAGGATAACAGGAATATTTTACGATAAGTAAGTAACCCGCAATTATAATGTCACGGAAAAATGCAGATAATAATGAATCTCATATATCATTGCAAAGATACTGATATTAAGCGACGGAAAATACTCGTCATCATATGAGCCCCTGGTGTATTCTCTACATAAATACAAATGTGTAACTGGTGTTGCATAAGATGACGGCGGAATAGTCGACTGTGGAGTTCCATCTAAATTCCCATACTAAAACGAAAGAGGCTGAATTTTAATTTTTAATTGGCAGTAGAATTATTTTCACTGCTCAGAGTAAAATTATGATAATTGTGAATGACAATACAATAAAAAAGTGTCAGTATATACTCGGATGAGACTAGATACTCGTAAAGCGAGGTGAACCAGAGATAACGAGAGATTTTTGTGAATTAGCGATACTGCCGTCCTCTTTACCTAAGTAATCACGAATTATAACAGCGTGAGCGTACTTTGTTCGTTAACAGGGAGCCAATCTAATGCACTCCACATATTTATCGTTTTCTTCTACAGCAAAAATGTTAACCATCAGGAATAACAAAAGCGCCATTTTTCTAGGCAGCAAAAGCAGATGAAATTAAATGTCAAAGAGGACACGACTTAAAGCGCATCGGCTTGTTGTAATCTAGACGACTTTTTCTTCGTTGCAAAAGTCGCGCGAAACGCAGAGCAACGGAACAAGAAAGAGCAGCCGAGATAAGGACATATACGTTCGAATTCAATTAACTTACGAACCGCAATTCCAGCTCTTAGCGGAAATTGAAAAAGTCGGTGGGAGCGTGCAGGACATCAAAACAATGGGAATGCGACTTCATCGGGCGATTTCTTGGACTTCAATGGGAAGGGTACAGATGCCGGAAAGAGGACAGCTGTTGTTATCTGTTGAAGAGTCCTGAGCAACCATTGATTGCATTCTACGTTTCGACACAACTTTAACTACAATCTTCATTTCTTAAAATAGTTCAATTTTACTTTGGAAGGCCCTAACAGATCAATTACAATAGGAAACAAACTCATTTACTTGCGTTTTATAACCATTAACTTATATTTCTTGTTTAAGAAAAGCTTGCGTTTCGTACATAGGCATGCCACGACTTTCAATATCATTAGATGCGCAGGATATTAAAATGGCACGCACTTCATGAATTGAAAAAGAATAACTAGCATATTTCGAAAAATGAAACTCAAATACATGCGGAGCCTGGAATACATTAACTAAATTAATTATTTGATTGCACGTTGGTGAAATTCGTATGCATCAGGTCATGTGAATGCAAGAAAGAATAAACTTTTCCAACTTTTACTAAAATGAGAGATAATTTTATTTCGTATAATTTAAATGAGATATAAGTGCTATAATCGGTTTTCGTCAATGAAACAATGGAAATATTGCTTACAAAATGACACTTCTGTAGCTATCTACACAATGAGGATATTAGAAAATCAGTCAGCAATAAACACGCAAAAAATAGTCAATCACGTAAAATTAATTATAGATATCTTTAACTCATTCATGAGAGATACCCAATGAAACGTTCGTAAGATTCATGAACCGAATTAACCACGAAAGAAAGTATAAAATAATGATGAACAAACATCTCAAATACACAGAAATTCGAACAATAAATTTTGGATTTAAATATTTGAAGAAAAAAATGTGGTGAAGAGGCAATGTGAAAAGATATGGCGTCTTCCGTTAGTAAAGAATCTAAGTCGCTATTAATTTAACCGATCAATATGGCTAAATTAGTTGCAAAAGATAAACTAGTCCTTTGGCTTAATATTTATTTACGTGTAAATTAGTAATAATTTTGACTTGTCTTCGATGATGCATTATTTTAGGCACTTAAACGGACATCAATATGAGCCATTAAATACTTATGTTGATTGATAAGGAATTACGTCAGTAAATCACAGCTACTAATGATTTCAACGCCTTACCATTAGATACTAAGCATGCCTCTGATTCGAGGATAGGAGTCACCAAACGTGGGCCAATGTTGTTCACTCCCAACACCACCTAAACTGTTTATGTATTCCTTCTATATTTCCCGTACACAATCTCCCTCGCATTTTTCTTTGTCAAAAATACATCTCGCTTACTCCGAAACAATTTTTCGCGTTTCGGTTGGTGAGCTAATCTGCCGGGGACAGGTCGGAGGCCATTAAAACGAAAGTGAATCTTGTCCGCCGAAGAGGGGTGAATGCAAATTGAGATTTTTCCGTCCTACTATTCCATCAAATACACACGAGAGATGCGCGGGTTGATTCGCCCCAAGGCAATACAAAGTTCCTGTTTTTTCTCCCCCTACGGAATTGATTTGTTACGCTTGTATTGACCAAGAAATCATAAATTTAAATGAGGTTTGACGTGGTGCATTAGCTCCGAGCTTCGCAGTGAAAAGGAAGTTAAGCGATGGAAGTGCATCTACCTCAATTGAAGCAAACGGAAGTTTTGGATCCGTGAAGCAGTTATTGGTGGGTTTGAACCTCACCGACGTCACTGTCACAGAAGGTATTACAAAATACGGTAGGGTGAGTGCACATGCCGTGGGATAAGCCACCGTTGTTTAAACGCTGTCTGTCAGAGAGCTTGGAGGAGAAAAGGCACGCGTTTTCCTGGTTGAAATAATCGGTTTCAGTAGATTGAGCCACTTCGTCGAATTCAAATATGTATTTATACATCAAGGATAACTCTCATGATAACAGAAGGGATTTAATTGAGTCAATTCGTATACATTTTCCGAGATTTGATCTCTGATTTACAAATATCCGAAGCCTAAACTGTCGTTGATCTCTTGATCTGAATTGTTCCAAAGATTATTGAACTTATTAATGTAAATGAGGAAGCGTTTAAACACAGGAGGCGTTATTGAGCCATGTTTACATTAATACCATATGCTGCACTGCTATAAATATTTAAAATACACCGTAAATTGTGTACTCACGAAACCATGAACTGCAGATGGCAACGTATAGATTCACTTACCTGAAATAAACGAGAAAAATATTAATGCACACTAAGTACACATTTATCCAAATGAACTAATAATTAAAACTGAAATTAAATGAAAAATATTTTCGGTACATTCAGGGGACTTCTTAAAGAAAAGTTCACAACTCGCTTCTCTAAAGTTATTCACATAATTCAGTAATTGTAATAATCTGCGGAAAGGTGTTTCTCTACTCAGCAACACGAATGAAGTTTCCAATTTCTAGCTGTATTTAGATTTTAAAGCATTAAATAACTTTTATGTGTCATACAGCACTATAATGAGTATAAAAATGTATATACCATACACAGTGTGTAATAAAGAGTGTTTCAATAAGGACTTTAAAACTTTGAAAATTCATGAAGATTTATTCATATTACTTACAGACATGGTTTTGATGTCATTTTCTTAGAAAATGTATCATTTTACAATTAAACAGGATCAATGTGAAACAAATTCCATCTGAAGTCGATTTCTTCCCGATTTGCATGCAGCGTGTCAGGCGTTCAGTTGCGAAGCAGATTCTCTCTCTGAGCTCTGCTATAGAAGCTGGTAAAGGCGGTATGATCAAGGTATCCTTGGTGAACCACCAAAAAAGTGACCACCAAGACTAGATCTGTGAGTAGTATGAATAATTTTGAGTGAGTTTTAAAAGTTGTAAAGTCCTTTTTGAAACACACTGTATATGAATGTGTATACATTCACTTAGGACAAAGAAAGTATTATTCCAAATATGCTATTGAATTTCAATTCAAATTTAATGCAGAAGCTTTTGCTTAAGGAGATGTTTTCCTATGAATGATTATCTAAAAAAATATTTCAAAACTTTTCTTAATGCTAAGATTATATGGAGCGGAATCAATATCTAAAGCATAAGTTAGCCCGTAGAATTTAATTCAAAGTCGTACACACCACATAAATCACTAATTAAATCACTAAATGTTTTCTTGGAATCCATTTTTCCTGAGATAAACACCCTTAAACTATCTCTAGAGTTACTCACCAATCTTCTACTCCTAAAGCAGGCATCGACCTTGTTTGAAAACCTCAGTAATGAAAAAAAACTAAGAGGCTATACTTTTTCAAGCAAATTTTAACATTTCTATTGTCACCAATTGGAACTACAGAAGTCTTAAATAAACGGCCAAGCGAAAATATAGACATTTTAGCCAAAAAGGCTGACCACTCCCGGAAATACGAAAGGGACGAAATAAGCGGCGTCAAAAAGAGCGGCTGCTATAAAAAGTCGTCATTTGGAGGAAAATAAAACCTTTCTTTTCCTCGGCCTTCCCTCGGAATAAAACACTGAGAGGAGGGGACTGTTATTCTTAAAAGGATCCGTCCCGCGGTAATGAAAGTAAAGGAGTGGAAACGAGAGGAGTACACGCGGGAGGATTACGTGATCAGTAGATGAGAAACAAAACTGTCTAGTTGGAATGTATGACGTCATCGACCAAGCTCTAAAATACGTGAATGCTGACAGAAAGGATATTAACAGAATAACGAAACAAAACTCATTGTAATTTGTAGAATAATTTGAAAATTTAATGCAAAAGTCGAATGCGTAAGTTTTCTACCTTTCCTATACTTTTCGGTAACGTACTTTTGTATTTATCTGAAAGCTCAAGTTTTTCTGGATTTCAAAACGCTAGAAAATCTTTTTCTTACCTTTTTCATTCACGTAATTATTATTTCCTTTCATTGGCACAATTAAATGTATTAAGCAATTAATTAAAGTATTTCATGTTCCAGCAAGATTGTCAGGCGTCAACCTGGTTTTTCTTAAACCGGCTATTATGCCTACCTTAAGATTTTCTATCGACATTGATAAATTATTACGTAGTTCGTTAAGCATTGACATATTTCTATCAACTGCGAATATGCAACTAAAACTTTCGATTATTATGAAAACTTAAAAACATTTACATAGTTCAACAATTAAAGTAATCCTATTTAGTTTACATCCGATAAGTTCAATACCATCTAAACAAACAGAAGTTCAATACATTATTCAGCCTTACTTGCTTTAAAGTTGCGCTCAAGTTATTTTCATGACCTGCTTTATCAACTTAGATACTATACGTACTCTTCTGTGGCATTCAGGAGGATATGTCAATCCTTTAAATGAAATTTAAGGATTGGCTAAGGAAGGCTCAAATACTGTTTCGAGTAGCATTAAACCGGCTAAATGTATTCCACGATGTTTCCTTGGCCACCTCGATGTTGATCGCGTTATGGCAGCGTATGCAAAAAGCAGTCTTCCAGCAGACGCTATCAAAAACAGAACCTGTGTCGTTCCACTCCGCCGTAGAAAACGTTAGATTATGGTCAGGTCTAGCGTTTGGGGAATTGGAGTGAGAAGAAATTGGGGGAGATATGAGCCCATAAAGATACATGGCATATGATAGCGGTGTCCACTTTGTGATGAGGTCCTCGAAAAAAGAATTCGTAATGGGAAGTTGATGGCGGTGAGTCAACGGGGGAAAGTAATAGTTGAGCTGGAATGTGTGCTCGTCCACGGCAGCACAGAAACAAAAGAAAGGGGAAAGGTCAATATGGCGCGGTGCGTAACGGTATAGTTGGAGGGGGAGCACTCCTTTATCAACTCCCTTACCAACCACTCCCACATCTCTTTTTTACCACTTCTCGTATATCGTGAGATTAATCGGCGGGCGTCTGAAGATGGATGGAACAACACTAAGCGAAATAAAAAACCCACAAAGGATTTGTGTAGTTACACCGTTTAATCCACGCGGGAAGAATTAACATTCGAAAAGAAAGAATTTTTACCCAATTTTAAGTGACATTTTTCATTAACCTTAACATAGAAAAAATTACTTTCAGTATTATCGTACCTTCTATTGTATTCTTTTCCTACGTTTATAGCGACCAAGTTGTTTCTTTTATCTTCAGAGAGGAATACGTAAGAGCAATTGATACACGTTACACCAGAATTTAATATAACCGACCTAAGTTTCGACTTATAGCGTCATCATCAAGTTATGATGACTCTATGACATGATGACGTACCTGATTATGACGCTGTGCGTCGAACCCTAAGTCATATGTATGAAATGCCGTTGTAACATGTACTAGTTGCTCTTATTTTTCTTTAATCATGAAAAGCTACTGTAAAAGTGATGCCACAATAGAAGATTAAGTTTTTTACTATGATTTTATCACAAATACTTTTATTAATTCAATACTTTTAGGAATGCTCGACAAAGATCCGCAATTCAAAAAGAAAACGTTTCGACATTCAAACAAAACCAACGCATGT
Source organism: Ladona fulva (assembly GCA_000376725.2). Taxonomy (NCBI): domain Eukaryota; kingdom Metazoa; phylum Arthropoda; class Insecta; order Odonata; family Libellulidae; genus Ladona; species Ladona fulva. The sequence continues at coordinate 1,880,503 of KZ309189.1, read as the reverse complement.
CCTATAATCGAAGTTAAGGTAAAATAATTTCTTCATCATAATAAAATGATATAAACTTTAAAAAAATAGCATTCAGCATATGCAGACTGCTATAGGAATTAGGAAATGATATAGTCTACCAATTCCAATGTTTCAAATGATACCTAAGCTAATCTTCTTTCAATTAACCTTGAAATATATTTAATTAAATTCTATTCTGTCTGACCGGACTTCGTGGAAAAATATTCTGAAGGAGTAAGAAAAACTTTATAGAGCCCACAACATCTTGTAAAAGCTACACATTTTTGTATTATTTTTTAATATTCCTTCGGATATTTGATTGTGTCAATTAAAATATGGCGGCGTATCAGATTCAAATGTTTCACCCAGAAATAAGGATATACCGGGCACAAGTTAAAAAGTTACACTAAGTTCAATCTAAAAAGGTAAAACATAGGCATATCTCGATCTTTCATTATCCTTCTTTCTTTTTTATCTTTTTAAATTTATCTAGTATACGTGGAAATGTTTTCGTAAGTATATATGCATATATATATGTATATATTTTCCAAGTATATATGCTAATCTTTGGCCGAAATTAACTTCCAATACATGTTTACGAGCTATAATTTATCAATAAATGTATATACAAAAATTAGGCGATATAATAATATTTCTTCAACGTTACCTTTACGCCTTATTTATTTAATTTTAAAGCCGATGTGTAAAACACACACATTCGCATAAATTACGTTAACAACATGAAGTGAATTGTTTCAACAAATGATTGATTCATGTTCACTTTATAGATTACATTGAAAAATATTTGGGAAACAATATTATGGATTACATATATTAGCAAAAGGACGGCTATTAGTATATCCAATATTTGTATGGGAAAAAGCGATTCTCGTACCACTGAATTTCCATAACTAATTCGTATTTTTAATGAGAAATTGCTTACGCCGGAGCAAAGTGGATTGCGAAGCTAAAAGTGATGCGTCACACACTGTCGCGTGACGTTTCCACGTGTGACGATCCCATCAAAGCCCGATTAGGCAGTAAGGAATGACTTCCACTGCTTGAATAAAAGGCTGAAAAATATCGTCAAGATTGGGACTGGAACCAGGTCTCGGGTCCCAGGCATTCCAACCACTGAACTACCATTCTGCGTCTCTTCCGCCTGGGAATGCTTTTTAATTTTTAGTTAGCAGATTTGCTATTACTTTAGCAATTTGTGTGAACGAAAAGCGACGAAAATGCCACTCTCTCCTAAATCATTAATTAAAATTAAATTTTTGGATAGTGCTTAAGAGCAGTTAAATATAAATTAATAACATCATAATGGATATCTATTATGCGCATAATATGTTTTACTAGAAACACTGTAGATGGAATGGTGGAGCTGACTATAGTAAAAAAATGTTGAAGGAGAGAATTTCGTGATAATTTGGTAGAATATATGTTGTAATAGAATTGAAGGATAAATAAAAGCTAAATGGAACGGGAGTTTCGTCAATGATGCTAATAGACTTCATTGCACCGAGCAGCCGTTTCAGCCCTCAATTTTCAGGTAACATTAAATACGAATAATACATTTATTAAATGAGATTAAAAGCTTGAATATTCAAATATGGAAACTATTTGCTTTGAAAATTTAAAATGTGACATATTACCATTCATTGGTACGTATAGAAATTTTGACAGAGGGATTAGATATCAAAGAAATCATTACTACAGCACTTCCTGACTCGTAAAGCAAAAGAATTACGACTTATTTAGTTTGTTACGTTCCAATTTCTGAACTAATCTCATCATACTAAGTATTACAGAGAGAGCCCTTCTATTTTTCAAAGGTTATATTTTTCTTTATATCTGACTACTGCCGAATCAATTTCTTTATTATATCTTTCCAATTTTGTCTTTGATTATTTTTGGAAGCATTTTTCCTTTTTGTACATATCAGTACACAAATATGTATACTAAAAGATTGCAAATAAAGTTCAGTGTATTTTAATAATAAAGGTCTTAATTTCAAATGTTTATGTACTTAACACATGTCAACATACTTCCTAAAACCATTTGATGAAATACCTATATCGCGATCAATTTAACAACAGTTATATATTTCCTGTTTCTATTTTAGTTACAGTTGATATTGTCTGTTTTTAATTTTACCGATTTTTTTATTGTGTTATTTTCCCAATATTCTGACGATTTATGCATCTATCTCTCTAAAATTACCTATTTGCTAATATCTTTTCCAATGCATTGCTCTTTTTTCACTTTCTCTTCATCGCCACGTGAATAAAATTCCTCTTTTATTCACTCAGACTGCCACACGTAGTAATTCTACCCTTCTACGGTGAAGAATTATACCGCGACGTGTGTACTTAGTTACAAATCCACAATTACACCGGCAATTTCATTGAATTCATGTTCTCCAACTGGTCTTTTGTCGGATCGAATCGCAATTTTAAGCATTTGATACGGTGCTATGTTAAATTCGTGTCTCAATTGACTGTACTTAATTAAAATCCATTGCAGATCTTCAATTATTCCCCGTCTCAATCCACTTAATATTTGTACAAAGTTGATTGACTTCCGTCTGTTGCAAATGAAATGCAAAAATTTGTTTCGTTTGGCAAGGGTAAAAAATGAGCCCACTTTTCTCGAACCGTCTGGATAATTCTAGAACATTCTGGAACATTCTACAACATTCTCCAAAATTCTGGCCAGTCACGACCACTTCGGAACTAGATTCCCAGCTGCTTCACCGACTGTCCAAAAGAAGTCCATTACTGAGATTCCCTTTTTTGCCACGTATTTCATCAAACTCAACCACTGCAGTTCCAAAGCGGTACCTTTCTCTTGGATGGGGTATGGAGGGCTACAATACCATATAACTCCCATGGGGCTGAGAAGGTGATTTGTGGGGTAATAACGGCACGCACGTAGAAAACACACTTGCATTTTTTACATATATTGACTAGCGGAAGTGCTCGTTGATTCTCAACGGGGAAAATAAAGATAGTATTAAATAAGTACTCATATTTCTTTAAAAGAGAAGCTAATCTCTCATCTTAAATTAGCTCAATGGGACAGATTATCAAAAACGAAAATTTTCAAATCAAAGTTCTTATAATCCGGAGCAGAAATCCTTAATCGACAGTAAAAATATGATCGTATAAAATTTCTTTCTTATGAAATATGTCTCTAGATTAGATTCTTTTTTCATTTTACTATAGAAATAGAGCTCGCCAAAAATTAATATGAAGTTTACAAGAATATCTTCAGGAAAACCATTGATCGAACCTGAGACTAATTAATACGCGAAAAGGAATCTGTATGCCGTCGGTTTTTTTAAATATACAAGTGTGGATGCTTTATAACTACTGGTTCTATAGTTGTAAGCGAAAATTCACCCTTACACACCCACTCAGAATAGCTCAAATGCTCATTAAGAAACAATGGGAAGTAATGATTAGTAACTGCATACTAAGGAATAGAAGGAGTGAAAAATAACGACATGACTGGAGTCGAACCAAGGACTTCCTTACTCCATACTATGTGCGACTCACTTCGGCTCTAAGGATAAAAATCATATACCTAATGCAGCAAACTTATTTAATAAAGCAAACTTACTTGCTAATTTCTTATTTAATTTTACAAAAGAAACAAACCCTGAAAGCGATAAAAGTGAACTAAAATGTATGAATTCGAATGCAACAATGGAATTAGTCGTCAAGAGGACCGGAAGTTTACAACCACAAAATATCACAAAATGTTCGCATATTCCATTAAAATTCTCGTAATTTTGATTCGTAAGCCATAATTCATGAGCAGAATAAAGATTTACAATTAAATTTCTTTTATTTTGATATTTGTCTCGATTTCTTATGGCTATTCTTTCTGATTCAATTTTCCAATATAAACGAAGCCTGCAAGCGGTATAAGTGAACTTTAAATGTATTTCTTACGGGAAATATTTTCCTCGTCTAGGATCGAACCTGGGACTAAAAGGAACATGAATATTTGCCTATAATCTGCGCGGGAAAGATATATAATATTGTGAGAATCTTGAGAGCTGGAAAACGTTTCGTTATAGAAATTTAGAGAAAAATAAAATTGAAAAATAATGGTCCATTTAACCATTGAAAGATGTAACGTATGGGAATAAAAATTAGCATGTGTGTCAATTCAAAACATACATTATCACCATGTCAAATTTAATCAAAATCGGTTGGACAGTTTTATGCGATAACAGACAGACATAGTTTCTTGAGTAGTTATTTTGAACTCAGTATCACTTCTTTAATTGCCACTTTTTTTAAATTTTAATCAAAGTACAGAAACGGCTCCCTTACAGATTTATTATAAGTATAGTTAGATTATCCCTATTAATTCACTTCATTCTTTCAGAACTCCTAAACTCTAAAGCTACTAAGGAAGGGAATTACTCATTAAACTGAGATGGAGATCTCAATTGAGTTGAGTCGATGCCCGTGCAAAGCAAAATGTCCTAAAATACCACCGTCGATTCTCTGGGTCTCGTCGACCTCTCTGCCAAATCATGCACGAACAAAAGGATGGAAGAAGAATAGACAACCGCCTTTGGAAGCTCAAATGGCACGCACGTTGCATTCAACTTGTGTCACGAGCAGAGTACAAAGGAGAGATGCCCAAGAGAAATAAGTTCGCTGCCGCAGAGAGAGATGTCGCTTCTGTCACATCTTAAGAGAGCATTACGCATTTCCTCCTCTCAGGGGAGCCGAAAAAAGGAGAGAGAAATAAATAGGGAAGGACGGGAAGAAAGAGAAAGGGCGAAAAAAGCCGAAATGTGGTCCCCTTCCCTTCACAATCCTTATTCTGTTTGGATAATCCTTTGCTTCAAGAGTAAGTCAAACCGAAATTGCTACACACGAGTGGATGGGCGAGAATGAAAGAAGTTAAAGAGAAAATTGGAGGAGATAATAAAATAGTAGAGAGAGAAAGGGAGTTGAGAAGATAGCGATAAAAGTGAACTAAGGCAGATGAAAAATCTTATTGACGACAAAGTGGTAAAATAAGATCTGATTTAATAGTCTATGTTCGCAGTGACTCATAAAAGAAAGTGGATAATATCTTGTAATAAAAGAGAGACCCGACAAAAAGCCTACAGAACTTAAACATAAGTATACTCATAAAAATAGCAATTTTTTTCGTTAACTTCCGCGCATTCTTATTGTATACGAAAAATTAATAGAAAGTAAAGTACTGAATATTCTGGTATCTTCCTCAGATATTAAACATATTATAAACACTCTATCAAAAAAATCTGTACTTAACATTAAATACCATGGGTACGGTAGTTTACATTTGAAAATTACTGATAACATTTCTTGTATGTTTGTGAAAATAACTTTGAAAGCGATGATCAATTTGATAGTTTGATCCATCTCACTAAATATTGCTCAAATAGAAAGTAGAAATAGCCCATTCACACAGTACTCATATTTCAATGAAAAATTAGTATCCAAGACGATCATTGTAATGTTAACGTTTGACAAATTAGAATGTGACATGAATTCATAAACTGAGTTAAAAATGACATTCAAAGAATTTTTCATAGAATTAATGGTTATTTATCAAGTTATTATGGAAATAAAAAAAAGGAATTTGAGTAACCACGTTCATAGACTACTGAATGTGATTAAATTTGCTAAATATTCGTGACATACTTGTCAGATTCGATATTTGCAATGAAAAATCTATGAATTCTATTGTGACAGGAATATTCCTCATCATTATTATTCGTAGATTATGAGATATATTAAGAAAGTTTGACAATTTTCAAAGCAAAGCCTGTGAACATAAACGAGCTATCACAGAAGTCCACAATTTGAATAACATTTGCGATCATCTATTTCCCAAGCTGTACCTCTCTTTAACAAAAGGATCAGTTTTCCTCGCTTTAAATGCACGTTGGGGACAAAAAAGGCGTTCCATTTGAAACTGTTCGCCTTTCTCCGCATTGCTCTGGGCCTCACATGAAACAGACTATCGACTTCCTTGAGTTCTCATACTACTGTCTGCAACGATTATTAAGCGCAATCTCTTTCCCTGGATACCTATCTTCAAATGCAGCTGTTACCCGAAAAAAGAATATGTTGGTTCCTGAGACTGACTGTCCAGCAGTTATCCAGACTTTTTTTGATGCAGCACAATTCCCCCCATTTAAAAGGGTATAAATCCGATTAAATTTTCATGAGCGGGGATCATTTTGAAACTGCAAAAGGGATGAAAAGTCTGGTTTATTGACGGGATCTTAAGCTGAATTTGAGGGTATCCTTAACAAGGAGAGGTATGGTCAGAGAACTGCTGGAGAAGTGAATAATGTGAAAAGAAGACCAGATGCATGTCAGAGTAATTCATTCCATGAGCTTAAGGGGAACCTTCTGCTGAAAAATTACTTAATTTGAGACTTCGATAAAAAACAGTGTTCTCTTGTTTTTCGTCTGGAAAGAAAAACATATGAGTGTCCTATTTCATAGCAAATCAGAGTAAAATTAAAAGAAAACATTTCCTTTGAGGATTCCTATCTAACTAAATATGTTTAATATCTTTTCTATCTAACCAATCTAACTATAAATATTCCCCATGCCATACGGCGGCTTGCGGGGTTTACTAATGTAAATGTAACCAAAAACTATCGAAAGGCCTTAAGATGTATATTTGATACTTCCTGCTTAAGAACTACAACACGCCGTTGTTATGTAGTGGACTACAGAATCTATTAAAATGGAAATGCTTGAGTATTAGCGGAGGTAAAAGTATAAATAAACACGTAGAGTCGTACGTGTTTCGAAAAATTCTAACTCGACGTATTTACTAAGGAATTTATCTGGTAACATTGAAACGAAGAGTTCCGTTAGTAGAATAACGCCACGAAGGAAAAATGCGAGCACTGACTTCCTGAAGATAAAAGCAGGTGCATTCCAAAGTCTAAAGACGCAGCCTCCCGATGACGCCCTAAGTGAATCCCTCCGCATGCACCATCTTCAGGTGCCAATAGATTTTGCAGCGTAGGAAAGCGAGTGCTGAGGACCCTTTTTAAAGAGTCCACAATGCGGCGAGGGTTTTCTATGGCTTATCCTTGAGCGGCTGCTCCAGCTGGTGGAAGAAAGAAGCGCTAACGCAAGGAACGAGTGGGAAATGGAATGTGAGAAAGAAAGAATTCGGAAGAGAGGGCTGACGACGTCGCAGAAATAAAAGGACGACTTTAAGGAATTTGGATCGAAAAAAATCCGATAACTCAACTTAAAATTTGATACACTCGATCGTTATGAGAGTCATATAAGTTGTATCTAGAATATGAATCAAATGTGTTTAAAAAGTAACAGAAGCCTGTGATTTTTGCCAACCCCTATAAGAAAACATATTAACCATTATAAGAAAATATATATTTTTTAAACCGAATTGTCTTAATATATATTATATTTTTCCATGATAAAATCGAATACTTACAATATGGTATGATTCACGATATAGCATAACATTTTCTTTATCATAGAGGCTATAAAATGTCCATACAAATTTATATATTTTGAATATGCCGTTATTATTTTAAATTCTTCATGCTAGATTTAAGCCAATTATTATTCAGTATAGTTTTATTCACATCTAATCCTCGGTAGAGAATGATATTTGGCTGACATACTCGGCAAAGAAAAAAAGAATGCATTGCGATGAATTCTCCGTCTATAATATCGGTAAATATCTGCTAGTAATTGCGCAAACTTATAAAAGTCCCAATCAACGAATCGTTTCTTAAACGAATTTCAATCGATTATGAAATAATAATATAACATTCTTGTTTCACTATTTTCACTGTAGATGAAAGAGAAAATTTAAAGCATACAATAGATTTTCTCTTTTGATTACGCAATAACTTGAAAATATATACAATGGTTTTTATGTGAACGTCAACTCGAAGAAAAGTATAAGTGTGAAAAGAGCCGGAATGCGGATGCGCTATGTTTAGGAAAGCAAATGTTCTGAATCCTTAACTAAACTTGAAAGGAAGAAAAGAGAAATAAATGCCTGTGCACAAAAAGGCGAGTTAAATTGTGGAAATTCATTTAATAAAAGGGAAATGCACAGACAAAAGAAGAAAAGGGACCATGAATCTTAAGGAAAGGGCATAAAAATGAAAAATGTACATTGCGAAGTAAAAATTTATATAAATTAAATTGTTATTCCCAGCTAACATTCAATGGTGCCAAGATTTCAGTGAAATGAAAGCGTTGTTGAGAAATGAGAAAAAACAAGCATTATATAAATATTTTATTCCACGACCACGGATTTGACCCTTTGGTCATCATCGGGCCACCTGATCATTCGTGGAGTAAAATATTAAGTGTTTATTTTTCCTTAATCTTTATTATACAAATTCTGATTCTATGAGTCTTTTAACTACTCATGCTACATTGCATTAAGGCCGCTTGGGACGTGGCTTCGTGGTGGGACTCCTTGAAAGAACAAGGAAAGGAACTTTTACAAACCACTATATACACTATTGGAAGAATACAGCGCCGCATGGTAGTACAGTGTATGGAATACCTGCCCGGAAAGTGAAAGACCTTGGTTCGAGTCCCAGTCATGCCGCTATATTTCACACCTGTTTATCCCGAACTACCGTTTGAGAAAATAAAGCGGACTTGAAAACGCAGAAGAGAACGGAACATATGGTATCACAGCTTTGTTAATAAGATGTAACTCATCCACTCATCCTTAGAATACGCAGATTCAAGCTATTTTAGTGAATTCTTTTACTCTCAAGGGTGAAAATTCTGTAGAGTTATAAAAGGTGTGGAAAACAGCGATATGACTGGGACTCGAACCCAGTTCTCCCACTTTCCGGAGAGGTATTCTAACCACTGAACTACCATGCCGCGTCTCTTCCACACTGTTAAGGGAATGCTTTGTGAGTAAGGCGAACAGCCTCCAACTTTAGTGGCACGAACTGCCGCCAGAGGACCTCACTGAGGCAGCCACTCAGAAAGCAGGTCTTACGAGGGAAACCCTCCAAAGGAAATCTCAAATATTGTGAATAACACAGGGAAGCCGTGCGGCTGAAACTCAAGGAATAACAGGTTTGAAAAATAGCTCTCGAACCGAGTTAACACTGCCATTGTGGGAGACCTGAGTTCGAGTCCCTGTCTGTCATGTCGATTTTTTTCACACCTGTTGTTCCTTTGTTGTCAGCCGCACGGAAAAAGGAAATCACAAAGATTAGGGAAATGTGTATAAGGAGAGAAAGAGCCATGCGGCTGAGGCCTAACGGATAGCGGCTGAAAAAAGCGACATGACTGATAATCGAACCCAGTCCCCTCGAACCGAACCCCCATAATCTACCTGTGGAGGACTTATCCTCAATACAAGTTTGAATGAAAACCACTCAATCATTGGGAACAAAACGTCGTGGAAGGTGAGACAAGATGAGGAGGGAGTTGATGAACCAAAATACTTTGACTGCAGGATTATCCAGTAATTACACCGTAATAAACCTATGAATAATTATTTTTATAAAATAAAATTAGGGACTACTGATGGATGCCTCTAATCCGCCTCACTCATACCTTATTCATTTTTGTAATACTACAGTCTTGAGACAAAAGTTACTTTTTGTCCTTCCTGAAGCAAAAGACAAAAATTCCATCCATCCATCCATCAAGTTTAGGATTGTGACGGAAATAAAAGAAGTCCACTTCTCGGCCGACGAGGCTGTACGGCGTCGGGGTGGAAATGCCAGAAAGCGGGAGTAGGTCAATAAGAACAACTCTTAAATTTGAACAACATAAGTACCGTTTGCAGGATGAGGGGCGTGGATGCCACTCCTCTTTACCTGCCTCTCCATCGATCCGCCTTCCCTTATCTCCCTTTCGCCTATCTCACTCTCGCTTCCCTCACGCAATCTCTTCAATCGCTGCACCTCAATGTCCTACATTTTCTCTTCCTTTGATTCCGATAAAGTCCTCTGGCACACATTTTGAATTCTTCATTCAACACCAGTACGGTCACTTTTTTTTCTCAAATATTTTACAACTCATTTACTAGAAATATTTCTAAAACTTAAGAATAACAAATTCAATCATACATGAGCAACTTAATAAAATACGAGTCTTAAGCTATCCGTAGACAAGGTACAAATTGAGAATTAAAAGTAACAACTTCGTCCGCGTAGAAAGAAAAACAATACGAAGTTTAATACAGTACTGCATCTAATAATGACGAGAGTTTTCCCAAAATTAAGTAAATCCCGCGCCATTTTCACGATGAATGCCATATAATAGTAAATAAATATTAATGAAATGGGTTCGAGAATTAAAATTTAAGATAAAGAATGGCAATATTCAGGTTTTATTTTATATAAAACATGTGCACGATCACTAAAGGTATATCCATCAAGAGATTATTTCGCATTAGAATAAATAAAGTCCAGGATTACCCACATTATTCACTACTAGCTAAATTTTCCGCCGTTTCACCTTCATACAAATTCGAAAGCTCTGTTTTACTCAGTCAATTCCTGTAGTTTTACCTCTAATTTAGATTTACTGTGCTTTTAAAGAAGGATTCCATAAATGTAATCATTATATTTATATTTGTCCCTCAATTCCTCTAAAAATATTGAACAATCTACGTTATTCTGTACAAAATGAAATGAACGCAAAGGAAAATTTCACGGACATTCGTTGGTTGGGGACAGGAGGTCCGAATATTCGTTCGGACTGTATTAAAATGCGCAAGCTCTCATTTCGGTCGATTTTGAAAGTTATTCCAGATTAAAATCGATAGAACCGTGTGCGACATAAATTAAAACTCAAAAACGGCTCTTCGGAAGCGCAAGTGGCGAGTCAGAGTAAACATTGGCAGAGGGGAAAGTTCAAGACACGTATCTGTAAACACTGATATGTTGGATTTAAATAGATAAATTGGATTTCGAAGGTGGTGAAATGAGATTAGAATGCAAAGAAAAATTTAGCTGAGGGAAAATGGACTGATAAAATTCGATTAAGGGATCATTTTAATTTTCTCATGTACCATGGATTAAAATTCGAAATTTTTATTTAAAATAAATATCCCACTTTTCTTACGATTGACATTCAGGGAATTGATAATTGGCTAAACGTTTGTCTGTCCTCTCAGACAAAATGCAGAATATTTAGCAAATGGCAAACTTTACAGGTAAACAATGCAAGATTGAGAAAGAAATTCGGCATTCATACTATGCTAATGATTGACGGAGAGGTGAGAATATCTTTCGCCTTTTCTGGTCTTTCATTGCGACCATAGAGGTCACTTTCTGAAATAAATGCTCATATTTATATAATTTCTTTCTTGCAAATGCCGTCAAGTGAAAAACAAATAGTTAATTTTTAAGTTAATCCAACGAATGAAATCGTTTTCTCACACTTTGCTTTTTAAGATATTCGAATGAAGGCAACGAAGGAATGTCGTATCAGATGAAGCTGAATTGGCCTTCCGACGTACAAAAGGTCGCTTATGTGGATCGTTTAGTAAATTAGTTACTAAATATCATTTAAGCCCTACGCAGACTTAAAGTTAATTAGACTTAATTACTTAATAATTTAATTAATTACTCGCAAAGGTCTGTCCGTCCGTCCGTCCCCATATTTATCTCAGAAACGGCTTGAGTTAGAGATCTGAAACAAACTGCATTGTGTTTCTACGATGCTGGAACACCCGGATAATTATTCCCATCTCTGTAAAGACTCGGTTTCGAACCCAGGAGCCCATAATACGTTTCCGTAAGAGATGAACGTAAAGTACGTTTTCATGACTTGCGGTGGTTGTTTAGAGAGTTAAATAAGAAATAATGGTCTTACGAAATGCAGCGAGGTGCCAAAAAAAAGGAAAATTATCATAAATGCTTATTTTAGTCGTGAAACATTCATATAAAATCGAAATTTCGAGAACTTTGATAAAGTACATAAATTCGTAATTGTTTTGAGAAATAAACAACCCATCCCTTTGACGACTAAGGCTATTGTTGAATGTTGATTTCATGAATTATCCCATATAAATACACGAAGATAACCAGTTCTTATATATTTCTATAAGAAATGTACGAAAAGTAGGCTTTCATGATTTGAAAACAGTAGATTAAATATTATAAATAATGGTAAGAAATATATTGAAATGTTATGATCTTACGACGGATTGTTTCTGGCTTACGAGGACCAGATATATACGTTAATAGATATATTTGTTAATTAAATTAGGTTCCGTCATGCTTGACGGGAGCGTTTACTTGTTTATAATAAAACACAGAGCTATGAATATGAATTAAGAGATATTTTCTGAGTAATACACTTTTATAGTACTGGGGCTAAAAAGCTGTTCACATTCGAAGAAAAGAATGGCAGAAAAGATCAAATATCAATGGGTTCTTGTAGCCTTATCTTGACGAAATTTCATTTTCTTTGGGCACAGCATTGAGAAAAATTATTCTTTCGTCTACTTTCCTCTAATGACTTTTATGGTATTAAGCTGGAAGGTGTGATGTCATTCTTCTAGTCCGTCGACATTTAATACAGAGGTATGTGTTTCTCTCAGGGTTGAGAAAATGCTCGTTTTACGTGGGTATTATTCACTCACAACCATATTGATATTTCGATGCATTCAGCATGGTAAAGTTATGATGATATGAGCACTAAGCCATACTGAGGAAACGAAACGTTTTGAGGTATGAAAGGGAAGTTGAACCAGCCTTTACGCTCAACAGTTTAATCTTTCAAGCTGACAATGTTCTATAGTATTATCTAAAAAGCGTAACATTTATTCGAGAGATTCGATATTCCTTCAAAATTAGCTGATTCCAGAAAATAAAAAGAGGAAGAACACATCTTCTCTGAAAGGAATGAAGTAGAAAAGAAAGAGAAAGAAGGCATGAGTTGGAGAAGGAGAGAAGAGAAATAAGAGAGGGTTTTATGGTTGGAAACCACGAACGAACAAACTAGGTATGAGAGTCGGCGGTCCTTTTGAAGAAACGAGCAATTAAGAGAAAATCGGTTTCACGAGTTTGGATCGAGAGTTTGATGAGTATTAACGAAGTAGAAGATTTAGGAAAGGGTGAAAAAGGGAACCAATTCGAACAGAACTCGTTTAGTATATTTAAAAAGGTTAAGTGCAATTAAACCCAAACCGGAGATAAGGCGAAAGGGAGCAGTTGAGGGAGACATTCCAGAAATTTAATTAGCCATTTCATTTAAAACATCAAAGCAATCGATTTAATGGTATTCCTTTTCAGAAATTTTTGAGTAGGTAATTTCCCTCATTTGAACGCTAAACAAAATATTGCCAATGACAGCTTCGAATATTTTAATGTGTCAAAAGATTTGTATACCAAACCTTATACTCACTTCCTAGTACTGCCTTTTATTAACTGCCCAATTGGATACAAACAGTCAAAATTATTTTTTTTACTTAAATAATGTTGAATTGCATTAACATTTTAGATTTATTTCCGCAGATTTCAAGTCATCGTGAACTAACAACGCTAGCTGAGACTAGCAGGATCATATCTTACGAAACGTTGATTTCTAACAATGAATTTTGACGTGTCGGGGAAGCCCAAAGAAGAACTAGCAATTATATGTTCAATTATTTTACCGCTACTTAAATACTGGAGTGATATTCGCAAGTTTTCAATCTTTCGGGACCTTGCCTTCGCTCATAGACTCCACAAATATTACTTTTTAGGAAGGAGCTACGCTTTCCGCTGCTTCCTTGAACACCCAAGCTGGTATGACTTCAGGACCAGGAGCTTTACTAGGTTAAACATGTCGCAAAAGTTTAACGATGCCGCCTTTTCTGAAGGTGAGTTTCGACATCGCTTCAGTATGATCAACTTCTTCTTCCTTCTGCCCTAAAGCCCAGTATGGATCTTGGTCTTCTCTACAATATCTCTCCAGGATTATCTGTTTCTCTTTTTATGTTGCCAGCATTGTACACCCATTGCTAGTAGATCTTCCATGACGTCATCCTTCCACCCTTTCTTTCCTCATCCTCTTTTCATTTTGCAATCCACATTATTTTACTGATTTACTATTCCATCGTCATTTATTCTATTGATGTGCCATAACCATCTGATCCTTTGTGCTTTCATTAACCAAACTGTATCCTCGTTGTTTATTATTTAACTTATTTATTCACTGCGTAAAACTCTCCATTGAACGTTTTCTAATACCGTATATTTTTCTGCTTATCCTACTTTAAAGTATTCTTAGATGATTTCAACAGGTTTAGCTAACCTTTTGAAATTTGAATGTTGATTGGTTTTTATTATTTACTTCATTCATAAGGTACTTGCGTTTATTAACTCCTTCAAGGTTTTAGTCTGCTATTGTTAGATCTTGCAACTGTTCATTATCTGCATTTCTTGACATGTTTGAATTTATACAAGGGTTAAATTATGCGACTGCTGCGATACTATTTTTCCTCACTCCCCAATGTTAACAACAGACACAAGATATACCTCCGAGGCTTAATAAGTGCGATAGGGCTATTTTAGCACCCTTGAGAAATTCGGGAAACCAATCCACATTATTCATTCACGTGAAATCTAACCATAAAAAGAAGCAATCTCATTTTCTGAAGGCAAAACCCAATTTTCCACATCTCGGAGAAGATTTTATCCTCGTTAAGCCTGTTTGTAAAGTGGCGCCTCCCATTAAAGTGGCCAATCTGCCCCGATTTCATTTTCTATGCAGTGATTGTTGGAGGGGAGCAGATGGAATGCTGGGTAGAGAGTGCACTCCTATTAATTGGGTCATTCCCAAATTCAAAAGGAGAAAAGGGAACGAGAATATTCCCTAAATGATCCCATAAGCTCCGGGAATTAACTGATAAAATTATGAAATAGAAAACTATCAACGGAAGTGCCTCGCGGAAGATGTTCACGATGTGGAGATATCGGAATCTTCCGCGCAATATCTCCTCCGAGGACCACTTATTAAAAAGTGGATTCCCCCCTTGGAAACTTACTGCGGTTAAACTAGGACACATAAGTGTTTGTCGCGATTAATTATTCGTCCACAAATCGACGAAGAGCAGTCTTCGCGTTCCGAAGTATAATGGAGTAAATTCTCAATCTCAATCTCTTTCATCTCAAATGTAACGAAAGGAGATAGCTACCTTGTGACGGCTGAAATTTCCAATGAAAATGCAAATGGAGCGGAAATTAAAATTAAACGGATAACGTATAAAGTAAAACGCAGTCTTAAACCACTAAACTCCGTCAGACATAAATTATTTCCGTGCTATAATTATTCATTGCAAATATTTTACCAAGAAATTTGGTATAACGAAACACGTATAATTACGTCATTATCCCGGACAAAAGACGCGACAGTCCTTTTTCACATCTAACCAATTAATAAGGGATAGACCAATAAAAAGAAATACGACGGTCTACAAAAGGTATAAAATGTTTAAAAACGGCAAGAAACATAATGCAATATATGAAAAATTCAAGCAAAAATGTACTGAAAGCATGCGTAGAAGATTGAATAAGGCATAATAAAGGCCAATAAGTTCGTTAAGTGAAAAACTGGGTATTTTGCATGTGAATAAATTTACCATAGCAAAAGAATTATCGCGAAAAGAAAGTGAGTGTAAGGTAGTATACTAGGGATGGAAGTTTAGATAAAGTTGCATTGAGTAAGAAGGAGCATTAAAGTGAGTATACTTAAAATGGTGGTGTCGATCGACTACAAAAAGACAGATCAGAAGCGAAATATGGGTGGTAAAAAAAGGGCGGCTCGAAACTGTATTACGATCATTAGTAGAAAATTGAACGTCCAAAATAGCAACATGAACGCTTTGCCTTTTTGGATCTCTCCGGCAAATTACAGAGCGAAGGATAACATTAAAATCGCTTTACACAACAAATGAACACGCCGGAGTTAAATTACAATATCCCGTAATTTAATTCGGAAGAATCGGCTAAGATATACACTATCGCGGGAGGATCCCATTAACAAAATCGGCTCTGATTTAACTTTTATTCCGTGCTCGGGAGACTAAGTCACCTTAGCTGTACTCCTTCGCTGATCAGATGATTAAAAAAAAACTCGGAAAGGGTTGAGCACGTTAAAGATATTATCGGAGTCACGCGAGGTGTGCGTGACCGACGCTTTTTTATGCGCTCATGGTCACTGATTGCAGCAGCAACACACTGTGCCACGTAATTACGATCTCCAGCGGCCTTTTCTCTCTGATACAACAAGCCTTAATATCGAAAGCAATAAAGCTTTGAGAAAAACGACTTAAGCGCGGAATCGAGGTTGTGCAGGATGATTTCTATCTACGCTGTGCTTGCGCTTTCAATCACGAG
This sequence comes from Ladona fulva, assembly GCA_000376725.2. Lineage (NCBI taxonomy): Eukaryota > Metazoa > Arthropoda > Insecta > Odonata > Libellulidae > Ladona > Ladona fulva. The sequence continues at coordinate 1,864,122 of KZ309189.1, read as the reverse complement.
CGTGAAGGAAATCACGTGCGCTATATGATCTCATTTCATAAGGACGGGATTCAAAGTTGGTGTGTTTGTTGTTCACAACGGGAAGCTAGTGGTAAAATGATAACTTGTTGTTAAGTGGCGCAACGACCACACCTCTTGGCCACATCTATATCAGTTTAGAGAATTGTGTAGCGGACGAGAAGAAATCCTAGCTCCGCACAAACAGTGTAGCGATTGTGGCGCCATTTACACAACAACCACAACTACTAATAAGAAAATCCTATCTTGACATGCGTTACATGAGTAGAATTTATATCACTTCTGCAAATTGTGACGATATAAACTGGTTTTCGTAATAATGCTTCCTATTGAAAAGAATGACAAATTTAGCGCACATGAATGAAAACATACATCTTAAATTCGCTGTGGTACAACATTTACATAAATGTGACTGAAAAAGAGGAGGGATGCGATACTCAAATGGATAAAGAATTCTATTCTATCTTATTCCGATGGAAAAAGACATCTGTCCACTGCAGAAAACACCCTCTAGGGCGTTTCCTGCACTGGATAACTTTTCCTTTAGGAATCTTACGATTTATATCCACAGTTTCCTCCTCATTTCACTTTTAATATTGCTTTAAATTAATGACTGCTTAAAATATGACAATGGGTTTAACGAAAGAGAAGTTTAGTTTCAATCTAGTCCAGATAAAGACATTATATTATTATTCCCCTTCCTATATATATCCCTTGTAATAGTCTACCAACGAATTTGCATGGAATAGATAAACTATCAAATCTGAAAAAGGAAATTAAAAAATATTTAATGGAGAGTTTAAGCTGCTAAAGTGTTAACCAACCTTTTATTCCCAATAAAATTGTTAAATAGATGTTCTACCTCTCATATGAAATCCTAAATCTTCTACCTTTTTCTAATGTCTGGCAGATGACTACTCATTGAAACTGTTCAGTGCTAATTGTTAGGATTTTGTTTGATTTACCTGTTTCTACAATGTTTTAATACAAAATGCATTATCCTCTAAATTATGCTGTAGCTTCTTTTGTATTTGGGGTATTGTATTGCTCGTACTCTTCATAAATTACACTTGCTATAATTTGACTCATTTCCTGTTATTTCATTAAATAATTGATTGATATTTTTTATTTTCACACGATGCAAGTATATATTTTATAACTTGATATTTAGTTTTTGTTTCAATTTTGAGTAATTGTTACATATACTTTTAGTCATATGAATACTGTATTGTTACATAAGTATATATATAGCAAGTATATATTTTATAACTTGATATTTAGTTTTTGTTTCAATTTTGAGTAATTGTTACATATACTTTTAGTCATATGAATACTGTATTGTTAATGATTTGAAAACAATATTGCATAATAAATGGTTCTTATCACAATTTCATGTTATGATAATTATATATGTCTGTATTCTTGACAAGTAATGTCTATATTTTNCCCTTCCTTTCATCTCCTACGTTTTGTTCCACATTTTTTCATTCTCCTTCTTGTCCGTACGTCATTCTTCTTCACACCGCCGTCGACACCTCTACGCCCTCTCCCCCAATACCACACTCCCCCCCCCAAGAGGCGTCTCCTAAAGCACGCATCCATCCCGCGAGTCGTGTTATTAAATCAGAAGATAGGAAATGCTTTTCGGTGGGAAATGAGTCCTTGTATGGGAGTGTTAGGAACAACTAATATTCAATAAACAGTTCATTATATTATAAAAAAATATTATTATTATAACCTTCTTCATCATCACCCTCAATATCATCGTAATCATGATCGTTGTCTACTGCTGAGGAAGAGCGATTCATAACGGCCATCTAGTTATTAGGCCGACTCTAGATTTTTATAAATTGAAAGTTTCTATTAAAAGCCGTCCAATAACCAAGTATTTACGGTATTTTGTGGTTATTTATTGACACAGGCAGAAAGGAAATCTCTCGTGGAATAGTTTCCAGATTAGTTGAAATTTTTTTGAGTGATGAAACGTTGGCATAGTTTCGAATTAAAGTAAATTTCCAACTCTTTATCAGTCAGACTACATTAAGGAATTATGTGAGAAGACTGAACAGTAATTTGCTAAATTATAGTGCACTGTAAGTACATAAGTATGTGTTGAGTAAAATACACAATAGGGAGACACATAGACTCCCTGAAATAATGCCGCGGTATTTATGTCATTTGTATGTATTAATACGCTCATCCAGAGCGTATTAATACGTACGTGTCATCGTATTTTGAAGCGGAAACCGTGTGTGGAATTCGAATCACATTCCGCTGTAAGTAAACCGCGAGACCGCAATCGAAGTGGAGCTATCACTTATCCTTTCGCCCTGCTTTCAATTAAATCTGCTACCTTATCTCACCTCCCTATCTTTGCCTTTCATCTTATCTGCTCTGCTCCCTATTTCATCACCGATTCCGTCATTTCCCTCATCGGTGTTTTGAAATTTAAATTAAATCACTTTGTCGGCAATAAAACTTGCGCTTTTTTTTCGTTAGGCGCGCTTACGAATTGACTTTGATTTCGCGGCATAACATGGAGTACATTTTCTCACTAATTTTCAGCGCTCCAATACAACTATTTTTTTTAATGACAATTGCGCGTGTTTGGTTCTTGATATTACAACTCAGTGTACATCGGTAGAGAATCACTGGGCTATTGGAGAAGTAAGGTAGATATGATGCATTTTAGACCAATTATTACGTGTCTTTCAATTAATCAAATTTTATTTTACCAACTAATTAATTAAATCACAGTTTCGCAACAGATTTTTAAAGTGGAAAGAGGTAACAGTGGGAAGTGTAATTTCTATTTAGCAAATCGAGAAGAATGTCTCAATTATAATTGCCTTCTTATAAAAAGCAGTGCGACTACACAAATCAAAGAAGTCATTATAGTCTAAGTGTCTTTGAGCATATTTACTTGGGTTAATAACGGTTACTTTTATCGAAATTAGGGCTGACCTAAGAAGGCATGTATAATTTAATATTAACGATTGAATTTCCCTTTATTAGTGTGAAATTTTGCCACGAAAGGAGAAATTCTGCAATATTATTTTGAAGCATTGAGAACAGATTTATTTCTTGGGCTGAAAGATGATAAGATAAGTCTAAGGCGTGATTTCACCGTTCAGATTGCTTTATTTGCAGTTTGCAATAGATGATGTTGATGAATCTGTGGTGAATTTGCGTGCTTCGCAATAAGTCAACCGACTGGAAGTTTAAAAAAAAAAAACTTCTTTCTCCTTAGATAAATCACTCAAAAGCACTTGAGAACGTAAATGAAGAAAACACACCTCTAACTACATATATGTCAATAAAAAATCAGAATATTATGCTGGGAATGCTAAAACAAATAGCAAGGTCGATTTCAGAGCTATAAAAGCTCAATAATTGACTCTATATCTCTGGTACAAGCAGTGAAATCCTAAATATCCTATCCTAATCCTAATAATCCTATTCCTAATCGTGAATATGAACCAACTACTGTATGGCATCATTTCAGTTTTTCAGTTCTCAGTTTGGACTATCTTCAGATGAGTGAATATTCAATTTATATGGCATCTTTACACCGGTTACGTTGGATAGTCACACCTTTCTTCGAGAATGGGTGCACAAGCAAATGCAAGCAGGGGATTCAATGCGAACTCTAATTCATTCGCAACCCCTTCTCATAAGATCATATCAGAGTAAATTAAAGTAAGCTGGTAATGATCCACTGGGAGAATATTCATCACGTGAATCGCCCAAGAAACTAAGTCATTAAATATTACTATATTTTGTTTCTTTCGCAAAAGAATACTAGGCGTCTTAGCATGGAGGAAATGAGGAAATAACTTCACAAAGAGCAACACTCAGTCGACATTTCTTTAAAGTCTCAAGAAAAGTCCATTTCTTTTCTACAAAATCAGGTGGAAAGTTAAGCTAATTAATATCATCTAAGACTATCACTTCCTCAAATTTTAAACATAATAAAATGTTGGTATATATGCAAAAGCCAAGGTGTTATAGTGATACACTACCTCCTTCCATTAGATATATTTACATTATCATACACTGGGTTCCAGTTAAGTCGACTTTCTTTCACTCGTTAACCACTGAACTACCAACTCCTCTGAAACTTACGCTACTGAAAATAAATCCAGAGCGGAAAGGAGTTCGTGGAATGGAATAAATGGCTATCTAAATATGTCCTATGATTTATTTTCCCTTTTGTTTCGCTTTCCCGATGAACAAATCAGATAAAAGCCATCAATCACCGCTGACACCCACACATGAACACCAAGTCCCTTTCCCTCCGCGATCCACCTCTCTTCTCAGCATATTATATAACTTGTTATTAGTGTTTCCGTAGAGAATGATTAATTTCTCACTAGTTATATACTTGACCCGTGCCAAATAATTTGATTTTTCATTCCCTCTCAGCATCTTTCCCACCTGTCCTCTCCAACTTTCTCCATACCAACCTCCTGTCAAATGGAGCCACTCTGCCCATATTAATTAGTGGTAGCGATTCAATTCCAAAACCTCTCGACTCCGGAGAAATTTCCCCAAACCTTCGTCGTATCGCTTCCTTAGCCCTTCGCAGCCGCACGCACTTCCATTGTACTTGACTAATCTTCCTCAACTTGCGATCCCAGAAGACCCCCCACGGAATTTTCCCCACGCAACTTGAGCGGAGTTTATCTTCATCCATCACCACCACCGGACTACTTACCTCCCCTATCTATCTTGCCCCCCCTTCCTTTCATCTCCTACGTTTTGTTCCACATTTTTTCATTCTCCTTCTTGTCCGTACGTCATTCTTCTTCACACCGCCGTCGACACCTCTACGCCCTCTCCCCCAATACCACACTCCCCCCCCCAAGAGGCGTCTCCTAAAGCACGCATCCATCCCGCGAGTCGTGTTATTAAATCAGAAGATAGGGAATGCTTTTCGGTGGGAAATGAGTCCTTGTATGGGAGTGTTAGGAACAACTTTGCGATGTAAAACCTCGGTAGAAAGTTACTCTCCAAAGGACTGGTCGTTAAGGAAGGATGTTACTAATTAAAGCACAAAACAATAAAATGGTGCCTCACATTTCTCTAAACTCGCATATTCTGCGAGCAACTTTGCGAAGAAAGCGATTCTATAAGTTAGTAGAATATCGTTCATTCTGGAAATGCATGTGATAATGCACTTTTAGTCCGATAGAATCAGTTGTACGAAATAAGAAATGGTTAACTCAAAAACAATCTCCTTTGTCCAACTTTTTCTCATTCGGTCCCTTTTTTTAAACATTATGTTTGCATTTCCCATAGACATATGGAGCATATGGAGCCTCAACTTACCATCCCCATATTTGCAATTCTATTCTACCTCAAATCTATTGATTAACATGAAATGGAGACACATGACATTTCCCTCTTACTTCGATCATGTTTATAAATAATGGAAAGAAGTAAATGACTGTTCATAATTTAATCTGAAAACCTGAGTGTAATATTTGTACGCGCCGTCACAAATAATCCCCTTTCGGTGCTAACTTGTACTTGCGATCCATTTCCCTGTACCTCCATTTCCGAGATAATGTATCTGAAAAATTCCCCACGTAACGATTCATATTTCATAAGTTAAGCAAAGAGAAAAAGAGCAGGTAATAACATAGAAATGTAGCGATAAATAGTGAACGAACGATAGAAACTCGGCGGAAATGGAAAGAGGAGGGATGAAAATGAACAGAGGATTGCATGACGGCCTTTTTGAGCCATCGCGAGTTGGCAAGATGGAGGTTTTCATATCATAAGCGAATGAAACGGGATAAAATCGCAGCCTTCGCAGCATCATTCTCGTGATTCATTTCGGGATCTCACCGTCCTAGATCCATCCAAGACGAGATATTCTTATGAAAAAAACGCTCCGTAATCCTCGCTTTATTAAAAAACTGGAAGGATATCCTAAGCAACCGGATGGATGAAAAAACTCTAACGAATCCATTGGGATTAAGAGGGTATCATTTCCATCCTCCGCAGGAAGGAGTTTCTTTCCTTAATTTTAACAGAATTCCGGGAATTTATTTTCTTAACTGCTACCACTCTTGCTCTTGTTAATTTCATTTCCTGTCTAGTAACTAATCCGCATTTTCCCTCTTCTCTTTTCAAGAGTTCAGCGCCCTTTCAAAATACTCCATATCCTTCTCTTAAAGCAGCCATATTTTGGAAATAACTGAAGGAATTTGATTCCATTTTATGTTATTGAGTGAGCGATAAGTTAAACGATGCGGAAAATGTAAATATATTTTAATAAAGAAACTTAGCGCGCGAAAGGGATCTGTAAGTCCATGCAAAATAATAGAAACATACGAATCAAAACTATCAGCAGCAAACGACAAGCGTACGAAAAAAAATTTATAAAGCACTCAGTACCTCTATGCTTTCCTCGAAAGTAATTGTAAGAGCGTTTAGATTTAATTGGTATAAAAGATATTGTGACGTTTATATTGTTGTACATTAACGCCTATATTTTGTGCATGCAATTTCAGTACCTCATATTTTACGAAAATAGCTTGCAGAGAAGTTGCTTGAGTTATACAGCATCTCTTTGAAAAATGATACCTTTACTCTCATTGGTTGCTTCTTAGATAAGTGCTCAAACTATGAAATTTTTAGTCCTATTTCTTGGTGGCAATTTGAAGTAAATGAATATAGTAGGTACTTAAGTAAAAGGACATTCATATGCAATAACGTGGTTTAACCGAATGATGCCAACCGTGCCAGAATCGATGCTTTTTATCTGTTTAATATTGTCATTAGTCTAGAAAAAGTTTGTTTCGAATGTTACCTTAGATATAGTTATCGTCAGTAAGGCAAATGCGCTCGCACTTAAGAATAGACGGGCACGTGAAAGGGTTGGGTTAGACAACATTTGTAAGTGTATTGTGTGGAATTTCATTTTAGTGATGGTTCCTTCAACAGAGTGGTTTCTAAGGTATCGCAAAAGTTTTTAAAAACCGTCGCACGCTGCCTGAAAATGATATCCGATAGCTTCCATAGAGAAAAACAAAAAACCCCAATTTCGCACAAATGAAGGAGCACTGGATGAGCGGCTTCCGGGTCGACGATCCGCATCGTTCGTATAAATTTCCTCTGAAAACACAAGCCATCCTTTTGCTTCGCCCACACAAAGTAACGAAAAACTCTTTCCTGCGGCGAGCACCCCTTTAATGCTAACACCCTCGTTTCCAATTTCGGAAAATTTTAATTAATTCCTTTCCCGGAGGCCCTGTCATCCTCCTTCAGATATCGAACTTCATCTAAGAGAAATAGGATTCCTTTGAATCCATACTTGGACTTCTCATTTGGTCGAAGGAAAACCTCTCGCGTTACTCATTTCCATAGTAATTCAGTTCGGAGGGCCGCCGATTAGAGATAAATTGCATTACTAATTTTCACTTTGCCCGTTTCCTTTTTTTCCTTTCTCGTCTGTTCTTTGATCGCTTCCATGGAAAACGATCCAAAAAAGGAAAATAAGATTTTCATTCAATTCGATGTTTTTATCTGTTTTTCGAATCCAATGTATCTGCCGTCTTCTTGGAATCGATCTTCGCCTCGCAGTCAATGGGGTGCGTTTCTTTCGATTCCTTCTTCTGTGGTTTATCAAATCATCCGTAATTAGATTAACTCCATCCCAACTCAAATACGCTGCTTCCTGAACTCACAAGATAAATCAATTCTTCCCTATTTCGCGCTCGGTGCAGTCGAATAATTTACGATACATTCAAACGTGGAATTTAAACCAATTCAGTAATGGGCATTGATATTCACACCGGAAATTTCACAGAAGAAAGAAATTCGATAACTTCGAGAGAGCGGCGAAAATGGAAATTCGTCTTTACTTGCAAAAGTATACTAAAAAGTATTGAGTTAACTACGGCAGCAGAGGGGAACTGGAAGGGGAATGAACTCAGCCAGTTCCGGTGAATTGTGTTTATCAACGTAGTAATGCCGACTGGTATATGATCGAAGGAAACACAGGAGTCGTTGGTCAATCAACGTCGCCGAATCATACTAAGCGATAGTGCATAGTTTTACTTTCTTAAGCTTTGAAAAACTCTTATTTAACTCCTAGGCGAAACTTACGGTTTCATTTCGAAGTAAATTGGAAAATGTTCTCCTTAATCTATTCGATGGAATTATTTTATCAATAAGGAATTTACGATATCCAATTTATATATATA
>KZ309189.1:1782613-1855813 GCA_000376725.2 Ladona fulva | reverse complement strand
TATATAAAGGTGGCTTAAGCGTAGCCTGATGGTATCACGACAATAAAAAGGATTTGAACCGCTTTTTAAGAAATAAACATGAAAACGATTGAAGGAAAACGGAAGACTTGACGAGCAGATTTAATTAATGTGACAGCATGAATACGTTAGTAAATGCAGTAAAAAGAAACAGTGTTGATAACTTACTTCATCACAGTGTGCAAAGAATTCGATACATTTCACAATCTCAAATATATAAGAGCACATGCATAATAACTAAATATAATCGAGTTTCTACCTAGTTTTGCCAAGCGTAACAATGGTGATAATAGGGTATTTTGAGGTCACGAATCCTCCATCCTCGTTGAAAGCTATTTCGATGTAGAAAACTGAAAAATTAATAAAGTATATATATATATATATTATATATTTCGGTTCCCCTATATAACGACTGCAAAGGCTCTCTGTCAGTATATTTAGTTGACTATCCACTCCACACATCACGAAGGCAAAGTATCGTAGCCTATATTTTTTCACGGCAATATTACTTCTGAGAGATCCACTCCAATAATCCTATTCCATGGACAATTTTTACTTCAAATGGAAAAACACGCCGACATAAAAAAGTAAATTCTATTACATCTGCAAGAATCTAAATCCCCAAATCTCTTATCTTACCCTGTTAAGCTTACAACTTAACCTTGCTAGCAATAGTACCGAGAGACAAGAAAATCTTGGGAGGAGAAAGTCCGTTCCAAGGGAAAAAACAAATCCTTTAACCTTCCGGAAAGGCAAAACCAAGGGGTTTCACCGTCACGCCGAGAATTGCAGCCCAACAGGCAAAACCCGGGCAAAAAAAAGAACGAACTCCTCTCTTAACAGAAACCCCACGCAATTCCGAAACCCTTTATTCCCTTTTTCCGAGAAAAGGAATGAGAAAATAGAACTATTCCATACATCCTCCGCAGTGAGGAGTGTGGGTTTACCGCCGGGTTAGCAGCGGAGATGCTTGGATAAGACGCAGACCGACCCATGACAGAGAAAACCCTCACATTGTGGATATCCAAACGACCATGGGGAGGCAACAGGGAACGAATACGGCGACACCACTGTGTCCAAGTTTTATAATTTACCAAATGACGAATTAATTTGGTTTCAGCCCTTATTACACAAGGTATTTTATGTGATAGTTTAGGCGAATGAAAAGGCGGAAATGACGCATTGAATTTTGATTACGAATTATATGATTTGATAGAATACGAATCTCGAATCGAGGATATATTCAGTCCTTTCTATAAATGCAATATTTTATTGATAATTTTCTATACGTAGCATCAGTTCTACTCGGTCATTTAGAGACAATAATAAAAAAACTAAATTAAGAAACATAACTTCATGATTTGATGCGCAAATCTCACAATAAAATTACATTATGTGTTCAAGAGCGATTTCGTGGAACGAATCACACAAATGAAAAAAAAGAGCAGATTTTAATTGTTCCGTCAACGAGTTGGCATCTTCAGGTCCTACACGAAACTTGGCAATAGAAATATGCTGTAGAAACTACGAAGTATGACTTCCTCTATTATTTAAGTTTCGCAAGTCATACAATTTAGTAAAACTGAGACGCACACTACTTTATTCAGTTGACATTTAAAGCATCGATTGCATTTCATTTTTGAAAAACATAATTTTTAGCTTTTACAATATCAAATAAACGTAGTAGTGAACTTAATTGTGGCGAGTATGACTTTTGCCGTTTTCAGTCGACAAAGACAGCTAATAAGTTACTTTCTCCAAATTACTTAAATACAAAGATGTAAAACAGTGTTCTAAGTAAGGATCTATGATTTTCGATTTTTTAATTTTATAACTGATCACAAATATCATAATCTAAAAGCATTAATTAAAATTTCTGGAAAATATCGCTGCAAATAATTGAAGCTTAGAGAAGTAACGCTCGAATTTACAACCAAACATAGCCTAAATATATAATACATGCATTTATTTGCGCATAAATTCGGCGAAGACAGTAAGGCATTATAACAATACTTCTTAAGTCGTATTCGCAGGATAATGGCAAAAAAGGTTTTTCGCCGTGACACTGAGATGTGGAGGTTGAATCTCCAACGAATTTCGAAGAAGAATTAGAAATCATTTAAAGGAAACCTCTTCGAGTAAAATTGACTAAAGTTACACGATCTCAAAATGGCGTGTCAAGGAGTGGCCATTCCAAATTAATAAAAGCATTCAAGGCTAAAGAAAATGCAAAATGTGGACAATGTTGAAATTGTGTGTAAGACTATTAGAATACCTAAATACCGTGATCAACCACAAGAAAAATATCAAAGAAAGTAGAATATACCTCACTATGGACACCCAGAAAAAGTGAACCAGAATTCAAATTATATTGCTGAAGAGTGACCAAGTGTAGCGATAAAACAGTGGAAAAAATGGCAGCAACAACATTCTAAAAGCGAAATGAGTGTAACCACAAAACGTAGATGTACATAAAGGGGGAAATTTTAGAAGATCAGAGGAAACCAACAAGAGGAATATACAACACCATTGCCAATATCTGCCGAAATAATACATCAAATACGTTTTTCGACCACCAAGCTGTCATTTTCTGTGACTGAAGGCTTCAGACCATTGTCTTCAGAATCCCCATATCTCAGTGTCACGGGGAAAAATTGCCTGGCCTGTGACGCTTTTCGTTTAGCGGAAAAGGACGAAAACAAGTCATTGAAAACTCTCTCGATGTAGAAAATTGCGAAACGGTACTCTGTCTGGGGCCTTCTAGGATCGAACCCATCATACCCAGGAAGAATCTATACCTACAAACATACATGTATACCGATTCTTAAATGATATAGCTACACGACATTTCCATCAAACGAATCCATACGAGAAAGGCAATCGAATATATGTTTGGATTTGTCAAAGAACGCAAATATAAAATAGATATGCCTTTGAGAAAGAAAAATTAAGAAGCATTCTAATTTTGCAAAAAATATAGAAGTCAATTTTATGAATTTGGACCGAGGAAAAAAATTAGAATTAGCAAAGTTTGTTATATTATACGTAATGTGGAAGATAATGAAATTTTAAGAAATCCAAAATAATATTCATTTATTACGTACGTTTCACGTTGTACAAGCTAAGGTTATCACCGCATGCACTATTACTGAAATAACTTCTTCGTATTTAAAGAAACTTCGGGTTGAAAAAAGTGTTTAGAATATGTTTGGGATAAACAACGCCAGACATCGAAAAGAAGTAAAATAAAAGCAGAAAGGAATGGAATCGGAGATAAGGAAAAAATGTGAGAAAAGGGAAAGGCTCATTCCCACAAAAGGAAGAGAAAATGAGATAAGACGTGTGAGGATGAAAAGGGAGGGAAATGAAAGAGAAGTTTGCATTAGGGGTGGAATAAATGAGACGCGACACGGGTGTTCGACGCTGAAAGGAATTCTGCTAAGGGGAGATAGAAAAGTCGCGGAACCTTCATTCATCTCACGCGAAATTTATTTTTATATCCATAACATCAGTCGCCAACTAAACAAATGCCACATTCCAAAACGAGTGAGCATTATAAGATTTGATTAAAATTTTAACGGAAGGAGTAGTGCTGCATAACTTAAAATTCCAAAAGACAGCTCGCTTCAAAGATCCTACAAAATTTTGCAAAACTTAAGTACAATTCATTGACATTTCATTGCGTAGGGGAATTGTAGAAAAATATAAATATCGGACTTCATGAAGCGCCCTTGAAAGGTGCGATTAGTAACTCTGAAAATGTGAAGGATCTTTATGCAAATATAAAAAAGCAATGGTTGTATAGATTAAAATAAGCAAGTAGTATTTTCAGAGGTCGAACATTAGGATTTCACTGGGGACCAGTATTCAAGGCCTAATTAGTAAAACTTCTCTAAAACCTGGAACTTATAATATGGGAATGTGGTATTTTTATTCATCGAAATAGAAGATAAGGATCTTCGAATGCTTTTATTATTAAATTAGATTGTACAATTATGAACGAAAATAGGATGTCAGACGTACAGCAAAGAGCCGATTAATAGTTTATAATAAATAGTTAATGTTAAAAATTACTGCCAACGTAGTGAAAATGAGTTCAAAACAACGAAAAGGTACTAATTGTTTTGTAATTGTACTCCGAGTTCTTCGAAAGGCATAAAGAAGACACTGTCTACTCGTGTTTGAAATTATTTAAAAATTCACGCTTATGGTTGCAAAATAATCGAAGGGGATGACGTATATGTTAGCTTGTCATAATTCAGATGCCGTAAAATATATCAAAATATAAGTCCATAGGAAGATTTCCATTTCCAATAAAAGACCGTCTTCTCTTCACCTAAATATCTACAGATGTAGTAATTTTAGAAGGGGAGATAACCTTAATTTGCAAACAGCAATCTGTAATTGAAGACTCGATTACTAATGACTGAAATTTCTGAGTAAATAGAGAAGTGAAGATGAAAAATAAAAAAGTAAGAAGAAGATTGCATTAAGATAAGATAAAACAACTTTCTATATTTTTTGAAGAATGAACTATTAGCTACTGATTTTCTACGTAAGGTTTTCGATCAATAGAAATCAAAGCTAGAATGGAAGTTACTTCTTTTTGATATCTAATTCAAAGAGGGCGTATAAATACGTAAACTTTGAGTAAAGAAATTATTTTAAACGAATCAGGGAAATTTGGATAGTTGACAAATCTGAAAAGCTAAATGATACCGAAAATTGAACAATCCTTAGCTGAGAAGCACTCGATAAAAGGAACGGTTTAATCTATAAAGGCAGAGAGGATACAAATTATAAGATTACAACTTGTTATTTAAATAAAATTCTATTCTTTGATACTTTCTAGAAACTAAATTAGCTAGAAACTATTGACCTAACATCATTGTCACCCGAAAAATTATGATTTAATCACCATAAAGACCTATAGGAAAACGCCGCAATAGTGATTTTATTACTGCTCTGATTCAGCACGTCAATATGCATCGATGGATGTAAACAGTTACGATATATGCCTCCAACAGCTTCATACCTTTATTTATTGAAAAGCTTTATACACCTTCATGGCCGCGTAACAGGGCGGATAATACTTGCAAGCGAAGAAAATGACAGCGTATCCGATTGGCTTGTGGTTAGAGCTTTTTCTTTCGGAAACGGCAAATTGGTTTTGTGAGGGTTTATAGTGTCGCTGGGGGAAGTCTAGGAAGAGAGTATGTGGCGTGTCACGACACACTTTGAATTAAAAAAAAGGGCAGCACGCATTAGGGAAGGGCGCCGTGGAACACGAAAGAAAGCTGTGCCGAAACTGACGTGACAATACGACGGCGTTTCTTTAAAGAGGAAATAGATTTCGTTGTGAGTGAGGCCAGCTCGGCTTATTTTATGCACATTTGAGGACTTCGAACACTAGTGCTCCAAGCAGACCTTCCGGCTCCGCTATAATCTTCCTTTTAGGGAAGGAACTCGATGATAATCTCTTTACCCACGTTTTTCTCGGTGCCCTTTTTCAGGGAATACTAAACGTTTGCACGCATCTGACTTTTCTCATGCATTTATCTTTGTCGGAGAGAATGGAATAAATGTTAAACACCAGGTTTGGAACCAACTCAGACTATTATTTTGTAAATTGCTTTTTCCATAGACGAGATTAACCTAAACGGGTCGGTCTCTCTTAATGAACGTTCCTGAGATTTTTATTCCATTTCGTCTTTGAAAACCATTCCTATATCGTAACATTCCAGTTTATAATCCAAATCCAATACATATCAAATACTAAAGTTAGATACGATAAATATATTATGCGCGAACATTATTAAAACCATGTTATTAAACAGTTCATTAAACTTCAGCGATTTTTTTGGCTTTATTCCAATGTTAATTTCTGAAATGCAGTTACAATGATAATTTCTGAAAAGGGTAAGTGATCACCATTGATTTAGGGACTTTAGGGGAGAATTGCACCAAAATTGTCCACTTAATTAATCAATGTCATACGTATCACTGACTTTTACCACCCATTCCTAAAGTGAATGATGGAATACAACATACACTAGATTTATAAAGTAATTCCTTTCTAGCGCTGTTTAGCTGAATCTCTCTGACTTTCGATGATTATTTGCCTTTCGACCTTGCTTTCCTGCATGATTTTCCAGTTAAAAATGAAAAATATTTACATCGTTTTTAATCGGTAAAGTTTTAGTGAATAGAGTAGTAGAATCCTAAGAAATAAGCGGAAAACAAAAGCGAACAGCCATTCTTCAAGCTTCTCATTCAGCATCAGTTTCCCGTAATTTCTGGGAATGTCGTACTCTTAACTGTTTAAAACCTGATATAGCGTTTTAGCACTGCTAAGGTGACGTCTCTCAGGTAGAGTGCAAGTATCTTCTAATTTGAGCTACAAAAATATTACGTTATTAAAATAGCTCTGCGTTTTTCAAATGCACCATAATTTATTCCCACATTGGGTGTTTTACGGCAAACATACCAGAATTAGAATAGTGTTGTGGTATGTCTGATGAGCATGTTGCTCGTATCAATATATCCTTATACATGTTTGCAACTCATGCATTACATTGAGCGTGCTAATTATTGCATTATAAAAAGTCGAAATTGGACGAACTCACTTTTCTATGAAACATTTCCAGCGAGGGTATCTTACATAGCGCTACTCTGGTTTGATCCACTATCATTTCAAACCCATTTGAAAATCACATTCTCTTTTTCACTGCAAATCCTTCGTGGGATGAATTATCGATGCACATCAATCATCACGCTGAATCTCCAATTACACTCGCCATAACCAAGCACATGCAATCAATCTGATCCTCGCGATATCCCGAAAGAAAAATCCTTCGAATGCAAAGTGTTAAAGATATTGCGCTCTGCATCTCTCAAGAGCGAAGGGTTAATTCAATTACCCCATCGAGTAAAAAATCACCACTGCGGTATTCATTGTTTCTAAAGCATACTTCCGTTCTAGAAACGAGCAATGATGAAGTGAAATGATGAAAATGAAAGCGTTCCATTTGGTGCGGAAATATAAGCGAAATGGAGGAATGTGCGCCAAGAATAAAACGCAATTGAGGAACTGTTTCGAGTCCATTTGGAGGGATTCGTATCAAATGAGAGGCGTTTGAAGTATATCCAGACACCGAAGTGAGTCGTGACGCCATCAATGAGGGGACGGTCTCCAAGTCGACGGCCGGAACCACTGAAATAATGGGATTATGAAAGGTGAAGCCGTTAATGGAGTCCGTATTGACCGAGTCGTCTCTCCCGGACAATTTCAATTAATCTTCGCGAGTGAATTTGAGACAGGTTTTTTCTGTGGAGAGGCCATCGCAGAGTCAATGGCGAATATTATGAATCGCCGTTAATACTGCTCATGTAAACTCTTTAACATATGCGGAGTTACGAGGAAATTGAATCTCGGACATATCTTTGATTCTCCGTTACAGTTGATCGCTTCCAAATCTGCTTCGTTATAGTTCTTAAACATTAATAGAAACTGGCCACTTATTCCATAAAATACGAATTAAAATGTATGATGTATCTATCTCATTCTACCTATATTTGCTCGCACCTCCGAGCCGTCCATCTTATTTTCTTTGATTGTATACAAATAAAAAGATACGTAGACGAAGACGTAGTTAGTATACAAAAGGAAGCTGTATTTCTTTTTAGGAAATTCGATACGTTACTAAAGTAATTAAAGAGTCCCGAGAGAATCGTCCTCTTGCGCTTGCCACGATGAAGTCTTGTCCTCCACGATCCACCGTCTGTGTGTAAGAATCGATATATATCGTTTGTTGAATCGACAGTATCGATTCCTTACGTGCGTTATTTTGGTCCGTCTACTCAACAGAAACTGCCAAAATGTTACACATACATACACATTTATTTCGGGGAATACTGAAGACTTAATTTGAAGCCAAATAGAGTGGTCTTCGAGTTTACTCGTAGACATGAGTTGGAGAGCATCCATTGGAATTCCAGCCGATGAAGAACGTTTACAACAGTACAATTAATACTAAATAAACAATGATAAACAAAAAAATGCATAATAGATTGAATAAAAAGATAATACGTTTCTTCAAAAGAAAAAGCGAGTTTTAAGTGGAATGCGTATCAGCGTGTGTGCATTTCATGTCAGGGGGGAAATTCATGTCACATTCAACGTTGATTATACCGCACTTTGAAATGACTAACTCTTATTTCTTTTTACATCTCTAAAGTACATAACTGAATGCATTTTCAAAGTTATAAGGTCTATAATCCCCATCACAAAACATTAAGATTATAAAATTCTAAGCACATTCCTCTTTAGCAAACACTGAAAAGCGATTTTAGGTTTGATATCAAAGTGTTGGCCAAGTTCCGAATTTTAAAGGTAGCACTTTGTATAAATCGTAATATATTTCGAATTCCGATTATAATTTAAATTTTGCTGGAATATTTAAAATACATTATTGAAAAATAAGATTGCCGTGCAGTGAGATTGCAATAATCACTGCCGCTCTAATGTTTAGCCTTCTAATGAATCTCATTCAGTGCTCTTTATTCACCAGTTTGGTGCGCATTTGGATGGTCATTTGTCTTCCGTTCTGATAACAAGCTCCTCAATTACCAAAACATTGTTTCAATTACTTGATAAATTGGAATTTACTTTGTTTATTTAGAACTTAGAAGTAATTTTTGTGATTAAGAATTTCATCGATATACTTGACAAAATATTCCTTCATAAATTTAATTATGATCGAATTTTTTCGAAATCTATGCAATGTCGGTCAAGCAGACAACAGGCCAAGAATGAATTAAACTATCGCACAAATGACCTCCTCAAGCCTAGGAGGACTTGATCTAATGATAAAAGATATGCTTTTAAAATAAATTAAGTTCCGTCATGCTTAACGGGCTTGATTACTGGCTAAAAACAATCGCAATTTAGTATATAAATTGTACCATTTCAGAAAAAACCCGCGTAAAAATAAACTAAAAAGCCGCCCTAGGTATTTTTAATGGGCGAAATTTGAACCGTCCTAACGAACCTAGGATCACTTGGTAGTTGTCCGATTAGAATAAAGAGTCCGAAGCTCTTCCATTATCTATGTACGGTTTAAGGCGGTAGCTGAAAATATGATTCGTTTACCCAGTACAATTATATGAAGGATTATTTACCCTGCCCTGGCATCGAACTATGGACCAATATGGAAATGGTAAGCCTTAAGTGAGGCATAAAAAGTCAGGAATGTTATTCACATGCCAAATTACGGCATTCTGGCTCCCCCGAAGGTGACCAAAATATATATTAAATAGCAGTCCCACGTAAATGCAATAGACGAAATTTGAAGTCCTAGCATCGAAGCTAGGGTCATTTAGGTGATATCTGCTTATATTACGTTATAGAATCTCTTCCAGCTACTATAGCATCAGAGAAGCTAGTGCATTGAGTAAGGTATTAATACACCCCCTCCCATACGCCACTAGTGGCTTGCGGTGAATCAGAGCCTAAAATCTAAGGTAGAAAGCAGGGAAAAGTCAGACAAACGTAAAAGATGTTAGCTTACATAAAGACGGAACAAGTCTATCTAAAAATATACGGTAAGACTATATTCTGGGTTATCGTAGGAAAAATAAGCATACAGAGAGGTAAATAAATCCTTTCAGAAAATGTTTGGCATCCAATATACGATTAGAAGTGATATTACTGCAATTTATTTCTACAATTATATGAAACTCGCAACAGCGATCAACTACCTTTAAGATAATTTGTTCGTCCTCTTTTATGAGTCTAATTTCGCACACATGGGAAGGCTCCTCACCATATTTCATGCAACAATAACAGTACATCTACATCTACACCAATACCCTACAAGAGGCCTTCCGGCGTGTGGCAGGGGGTGTAAACATATGATGTTCGAGCTGTTCCTTAATCTTGTTATCATCTCGTATTGTTTGCGGAAAGAATGAGTCCTTAAAACGACTAGTCCTAGCATCTATTTTCCTTGTTTTACGCTCATTGTCGGATCGGTCAATATAGCAGGGGGTCGCATAATATTCATTACGTCTTCCGCAAACGCACTATCTCGAAATTATCAAGTAATCGCAGCCTAGCTTCCGATCTCCTTTCTTTCAAGGATTCCCAACCTGCGCAAGAGAGCATTTTCGTAACACTAGCTTTTTTATCGTAGCAATTTTTCATAAAACGTATTGCCGTTACGTATTAACGTACTTACAGAGGAATCGATTACTGTCTAGGAACTTCATGAGTGAGCTAACAGCGATGTGCTCCATTATTTTCCCAGAGAGGGAAGTTAATGATTTAGGTCTATAATTTCCTGGGTCCTCCTTTGGTCCGCTTTTATAAACAGGTGTAACATTCTCTAGCTTCCAATCTATTGGGACACTACCTTCGCTTATTGACTTATATAATTCGGAGGTATGGCGCGACGCTTTCTGCTAATTCTTTCAACACTAAAGCCGGTATTCATTCTGGACCTGTTGCTGTTGTTCGGCTTACTTTTGCGCAAAAGTTTAACTATTCCATCTTCGGTGATAACTAACACAAGGATTTGTTATAGACATTATCAGGCGAGCCTTCGTGGGATTCCCCATTGCAACGATAATAATTGCGTGAATAAGGGTTTTCTTTCGGTTATTTAATAAGCGGTGTCATCATTTAGTCCCCAGAGATGGGAATCTAATTACAAGACGCTGCAAGGCTACTTTAAAAGCCTCTGCATGCACGTACTACACGAAAGATAGATGGCCAAGTATCGCAGTGAATCGCAAATTGGAGCTATAAAGGTCGACTTGATTAAAGGGAGAAAAGAGGAGAACAATTACACTCTGGAATAAACCTCGTCGAGGTTGAAAATAACGTTCTTGAATCGATTTTGAACCGCATTATCTAACGTTATTTAAGCCTCCGTAAACTTCATCGGGGGCTTTATTCGCTATTGTAATGTGCAATGGGAGAGAAAAACGCGGCAGCGGAAGAAAAAACAAATCCTGGTAGTTCAGGAGAATGATTAAATCTTCCACTAAGGGAAAAAACAGTAATGCCTCGAATTATATGTAAATTTATTTTGAAATAAATTTACCGGTAATTAAATTTGATGGAGAGAAAAAGCAGGATATAAATAATAAAGGATAAAACAAAAGAAGAAATCCGTCTCATACTTCCGTCCATTCTTATGATGTAATCCTTATGCTAATCACTTTGCACTTCCTACTCTTTTCCCAAATATGCCTCTTTCCTTCCTTTTCCCTTTGATTGAAGGTGCCAATAACGCGCCGATACTATGGACAAAGACGAAAATTATACATTGTGAGATAGTAAAAATTATCAATTTCATAATCTATTAAAACTGTGTTTCATTCAGCAAATCCAGCATAACAAAAGCGTCTTAATTCTGAATCTGGACTTAAAAATAATGGTTTGTGATCAAAAGCGAGTGGATTACTCCGTAGGGTGATTACGCAGATAAACTGCATGAGAGGAAGGTTAATAGGAATGCTAGGAATGAAACCTTATTTAAAGTGATTTAGCTCTCAAAGAAAATAGACGGAAGGAAATAACGCATAGAAACGCATAAAATGAGAATGTTTTCATAAGTTACCCTTATAACTCCCTCATAATGCGTTATGAATATATGTACAGTAAATGTTTGTGGAAAAGTGTGCATCGAATGGGTGAAATATTCGTAATCTAAATTCAAAATTATTAATGAAATCGTGGAACAACAAACTGAAATAATGAAACGAGATTTTTAAGTCTGAGATTGCGTATGTAAGCCATCTACGAGTTTTATGATATACGAGATAAAATTGTACCTACAGCTAATTTACTTATTTGAATATAATTTCGGTTAAATATTCGACTAAACCTTAACTAAAATTATAACATCAAAGCAAAACACGTATTAACTTCAACAGAAAGGGTTTTTTTTAACGGAAGAGTTCTTACTTCCAATTTCAGAATGTACCTGTGTGACTTTTAGTGGTATGCTTTATATAAAAATGTGCAGAACAACAGAAAAAGATTTTTTCATATTTGTCACATAATATTCTATTCATTCGAATCTCAATGTCGATGAAGAACGGATTTCCGACCGACTAACCATAGAAATAACACAACATGTTATTTGAAACGATAGATTTGCGGAACATATATTTTAGGAAATAACAGCAATTTGGAAATGTAGTCTAGAGGAACGATTGAGAATTGAATTTGAAACCGAAATTCGAAAATTTTACGGAATAACGTCATCCAATCGCATATCCCGAATCGGATTGAATGTCTTCCACTGTTAAACATCGATCACAGATACAAATTTTATAAGTAATAATGTAACAGAAAAAAATTACATCGCTTCTATGAGGAAATGATATTTATAAACTTTTGTAAGCCGCAGCGAATAACTTCATTTGTATATTTATTTTGTAAAATAGAGAATGGATAACCATTCTCTTCAGATGCGTTAACATGGTTATTTACCGAGTTAATCAAAGATTAATCCATAGCATCGTACCCGTTTTATCGT
The DNA here is from genome assembly GCA_000376725.2 of Ladona fulva. NCBI lineage: Eukaryota > Metazoa > Arthropoda > Insecta > Odonata > Libellulidae > Ladona > Ladona fulva. Next base: position 1,843,247 of record KZ309189.1, on the reverse strand, counting down.
TATGCACATTTTAAACGGTAGTTTATCCTAAGGGATCAGGTTTGAAGTCATTAAATGGGTCATCGCCCGTCCTCATTTACTTCCAAATTTCATTACCTCGTCCGAACCCCTAAACAAAGGCTCCGATAATTAATTTGCGAAAAACAAACCAAATAAATCTATTATCCGAAAAGATTTCGCGCGCGCATTAAAGCAGACGCAAATAAGCAGCGGCGCCGGCATCATAAAACCGTAATTAATGAGATCATTTTTGATCGCTTTTCAATTTATGCGTCCGCATATGAGAAACAAAAGGAAAGGGATTACAAGAGAAGCAATTTATATGCATCTCCATTAGAAGTCCGCAATCATCGTGTAGCGACCCACTCCCCTTTTTGCCCGAGCACCACATTACGCCGACCAATAGCAGGTCAGAGCCGGAAGTGGCACAACTGCAACTGACGTTCGCCAGAGGTCGCTGCTGATAAGCGAGAAAACCTCTGGAATTAATTTTGCTCCGTCTCGCTATCCTATCACTAGGTGGAGCTGCAACTCCCAATCTCTCCCAGAAAACGATTTGTCTCAATTGCAGAGATTTCCCAGGAGAGAATTCTCGTTGGAGATAAAAGAAGAACATAGGAGAGGCAACGATAACCGCTAGTGCAAGGCCGGGATTAAAAAAAAAAAGAAAGCGGAGGTGCTGCCTTTAATTCGGGCGTTATTTGACGCGGACCAGACCATTTGTCGCTTGATTTCGAGGCAAATAATTAATGTCGGACTCGAATTATGCGGCGTAGATGAACACGATGTGGCGCATGCTAAAAAGGCCATTCGAAAGGCTTCCTAATTTACCAATTAACTGCCGAAGATATGTATGCGCAGAATTCAACACAAATAATTACTCCAGAATATATTTTGTCGACGTCTTTTGAAATGTGAAGGTGAGATGGGACTCCATAGGTCGACGATTATGGATACGGTTGCAAATAGAGCGATAGTCCGGCGATGACTTTGTCAAAACTAAACGTTAAGATGACATAAATCTACTATAATTCAGACTACTAACGTTGCACTATTGCATCCCAATGTCGATTAAGTGGATTGATGCAACAGTTGCAAAGTAACACAAGGTCGTTGATAGGCCATTAAAGATATGCGATTATAATGTAGAAAAACTTCAAAATGTATCAATGATATGGAAAATAAATAAGATTTCTAGGACTAATTAACGGGAAGGAATTAAAAGAATGATTTTAACAAATATTGTGTCAAATGATTCTTCCAAAAACGAAACCTATTAGCATACAGATTTTATGGAAATGTTCTACTATTAGTATGTTACATATTTAACTACCATACTTTATTTATGACGCATTTAACTGTGATAAGACATTAGTTCGAGAAAAGCTCCAAAAAGCCGTAGTACGGATTACCGGAATATCAAGAAATATAAACCGTAATATATGTACCGACAGAAGAAGGCGGCTTGCAGGGTATTTATGTAGAATAGTGTAGATGTAAAAAAGTGATAAAAAAGGAGAAGAATGAAAGGCAGAATATCTGAAACTTGGCGAGGCATAAATTGCTCCCTTTTGCGCAATTATTCACTAATTTCTTGAGACAAAGGAAATTTCCCAAGGACTATAATAATGCGAGAACCGTCATTTTGTACATGAAAGGAAGATCTGAATAATTACCGCCCCACCATCCTCCTTCCCGTTATTTACAAAACTTTCATTTATTTATTTATTTACTTTATCGTTGCAATTTGGTATACACCAGTTGGCAACAGTCGGGGGAATAAAAGACAATTGCTGTAATATGTCCATCATTTGCCCAAAGACCGGGGGAATACCCCTCCAAAAACATCCAGTGAACATTACAGATCTTTTCAATGACACAATAAAACAATAGATAATTACATAGAATAAATGAGCACATTCAAGTCATGATTGCACAAATTAAAACAACAACATGTAAAGGGGTATTATATCTTACATATCTAGTACATTTACAAGAAAAAATTAACAAATACTAAAAGTATACATGAAGTTATTCATAAGCATAACATATACATAACATACATATACTTAAAATACATATACACAACTTATGCATATAAAATACCGCTAAAGTAAGCCAATATATACAACTAAAAGTGAGCCAAATACTTTACTTATGCATACTTTTTATCTCAGATTTAAATTGATTGGAATTTTCTGGCATTGGAATGAGAAGTTCTCCAGGTAATGCATTCCATTCCCTTATTCCATTCCCTTATTCCTGCTGGCAACAACTGGAGAGAAAAATGAGAATATTGAGAAGACCAAAGGACCGATGGAGCAGATATATGATGAATTATCTGGTAGGTGTATACAAAACTAAAGAATAAACGTATACTATTGCGAGTAGGAAATGCCAGTCACAAATATTAGGGGAGATTTAATTCCTTGGGGTTATAAATGAGCTAGTTTTGGAGGATATAATAGTGAGAGTTGTGGAATCTACCTATCGAAATATATTGATAAACAAAAGAACTACACAGTACGTAGTTGATGTGAGGTATTGATATAAAAATTAATAATAATTATCAAATGAATAGTAAATGGGCTAATTTTGGAAGAAATAATGCTGAGCATTGTAGAATCCTCCTTCCGAACAATATGCCATTCTCAAATGATCATACGAGCTACGCAGTAATTCTTCCGAGATATTGACAGACACATTAATAATAATTAGTGAAACACAAGTGGAAAGGAACGTATCCAAGACAAAACAGAAGTGACAGGAAAAGATTAACCAAAAACTACGAAATTCTCCTCTGCCTCGCACAGGGCAATATTTCTTAATTCAGCCTCCCTCTATGGCGTAATATATTTGGGAAAACGCCGCGGAATTTATGTGGAAACTCTTTAATAAAGGCAACAAAAACGCGTGACAGACACGGTATGGAAAGAGATAAATGAGGAGGGGCGAATGTGACGCTCTCTGCTGGGGTCACGGGAACCAATTGAATAGCGCTCCGCAACCGCCCTTCATCAACTCTTCTCATCCGATGTTCAACGTCTAATATTGCCAAACTCTTCCGTGCAAACGCGTGTGACTCTCACATCCCAGAAACTTCTTCCCCTTTATCCGCCTTTAGACCAACACCATCGAACTACCAAACACAACTCCCACACGCCTTTTCCAGATCACGCAATCATGAATCGTGTCTCCCCTTTCATTTCCACTGCTCTCCCACATTTTTCCTTCGGAGCTCACGCTCTTTTCTCGTGCGGAGCCATCCTTGAAGGTTGACAGACAACGGGATGGAAAATATAAAACGTGCGGTGGAAAGCGAAGGCAGGTCCTCTATTTTTTAGAAGCGTTGCTTTTTTGTGAAGATTTCTGCTCGTAGATCATCCGGAATTTGAGGGGAAAAGACGCAGCTATTTCTGCCGTTATTTCAAGGTGATCTAGAAGGCGTGAACTTCTTTTTTGTTATACTCCTAGAAATGGTAAGGATTCTGAAGCAAATGTAAATAATTTTGGGGTCCGTTTCATATTTCGAATGAGACATTCTATGGGAGTGGAAACACTTTTCAAAGAAAAGAAAAAAGAAAACTCGACAACCTTCAGACGAAAAACCTTTACACATTTTGTAGATTAGCTACCACAAGATTTAACAAGAAAACACCTACCTAGGATGCATAATTACTCGTGGAGTAGATTCTTCATAGAAGCAAAAGGAAGAATTGCTGACTAAAATAGCCTTAATTTGCAAGAGATTCTTGCTAACCAGTCCATGTACAGATTTAACAATAGGGAAAGAACTACTCTGGAGGTTTTTGCAGTAAGATTGCAGTGTTGTAATTTAAGAAATAAATTAATTAGACCGAATTAATTAAGTAATTAACTAGACCGAAAGGAAAACGAATCTCGAATTCGCAAAAGAAATAAAACGAACATAATTAACTGGTGAATGTGATTGAGCAAAGGATAGTCAGTTTCTTGGATCATGTACTGAGATGTAACAGGCTGATTAAAGTACATTTAGAGGGGAAAGCTACAGCAAAATGACGGAGAAGAAAGTACCTACATGACAAGAATCAGATTGGATTCACAGTAGAGGATAGGCTATTCTAGATGCAGCGTCAAGGTTTTGCCTTTAGATGATGAATAAATGAATGGTGATGTTGTATATAAATGTGATATTAAAAGAAATACTAATAAAAGTCATGGAAATGAAATTTAAATTTTTTATCAAGACGTTCGTATAATGCTAAATCAATCTTCTATAGCACAATTTCAAATTATCTACAAATAGCTTCGATGGAAAGTCTGCATTCCATAAAGTGACTTGCGGTGTACTAACATGATAAACGTTAAGAAAATAATATCTCATTCGTTATTTCATTAGTGTTATTAATACTTAATTATTTGTCTGTATTGTACTATTGTATTGTATTGCAACCATTTGTGGTTATTGGAACAACATTATGCATTTTTATCGGTCAGATAGTGAATGAATGATTTCGAAAGAATATTTCTTCTTTGCACTTAATGTTCAAGATAAAGTCTATTTCGAATTCAAATATTTGAGTTGAAATGTTTATTCGTATTTTATTTCAATTGATAAAAGACCCGGTAGTATGCACTTAAACAAAAGTAAGCAAATAATAATTAAATAAATAATTATAGTAAATATACCATGTAGATGAAGCCAATTACCTAGCGAACATAGACTCTGGTAATATACTAAAAATAGCAATCTTACATACAGCAGTTACACTGTACACAGCCCCAGAAACTTACCTATTACACATTAATTTCTAAAAACAAACATTATTCTTTAATAATCATCAATCGCTTTCGCTAGACAAAATGGTGAGGACATTTAGACATTGAAAAACCCTTAGTTCTCAGTAATTGGATCTTAGTTTCCTCGCCATCCATGAAATAACTTTTTACTCTTCATCGCTGTAATTTAGTTATATCTTTTCATTTTTAATACCCTTTGTTTCCTCGCTTTTATTCAGCTATTGGCAATTTTCCAGGAAACATTCTTGGTCGTGAATGCGGTATAAAATGTAACTAATCAGTGCCCTTAGAGAAGCTAATTTAAGTGAAAAAGCTATTTTCTTGGAAATTAATGGTTAATATGAGATGCGTCTGAATAAAATAGTAGAACTGAATTCATCGTTAGTGAAATAATGCAATGGAAAAATGAAACATTGTTTCAGAGGAAAATGACGGAATATGGTGAAAATAAGACAAATCATTGGCGTGAATAGAACGTCAAATCGTCTGCTATGAAAACGAGGTATTTAAATTATGAGCACACAATATACACAGGTTTCTCAAGGACGGGTGATAAATAGGTGAGACAAAAAGGCAAAGTGCTAAGCTAAAACAAATATCGAAAAATGAAAAAAAAACAATACAATCCAAAATTTAACGTGAAAAGTTAAGGATTATTTAATTCTAGAATAAAATCTAAATGGTCAGGCATAACTTTGTGGAAAGCCGTGGTAGTTGAAAAAAGAGAAAGATTTTGTTGATTTTCCACAGTATATTTTCAACAAAGTCTTTCTCGAACCAATATAATAATTATTATGTTGGTTCGCACTGTCTTTGGTAACCACGTTAAGGTCCCAAATTCAAATAGGGCATGGATGTTACATCTGCTAACATTGGTTTTTTGCAAGCCGCCGTTTTATCTAGTTTTGTTTCTATGACGGATAGTTGCAAGACTGCTGTAAGACTGCATATTTAAGAGGTTTCCCTTCACTTTTATACATCTTATTCTACGGTCTTTCTCCGATCTGCCAGAATGTGTCACAATTTTACTATCTTCTCCCTTAAATGTAATTTCTCTGAAATGATTAAGTAATCATTAATTAACTCATTACCTCAACTAATTATAATATATCGCATTGAAATGAATTAGATTTTTTTGTAATTAATTAGGTACATAGTGAACAAATCCCAAATATTACCAAAAAATAGGATTTCAAAAAATAAGAGTTCTTGAAATTTGGGGAGAGCGGAAGAATGGAAAAGATAATTCGGAAAGAGAGCGGGAGGTGAAGGGGACGAAAAAAGAGAAAGGTTGAAAGAGACGAAAAAAGAGGAAGGAAAGGGCAAAAGGGACGAAAAAAGAGGAAGGATAAGAGAGGAAGGAAAGGGGAGGAAGCAAAGGAGGGAGTAAAAGGGAATCGAGGTGCAGGTGAAGAGGCGGAGGAATTCATGCACACTCTAATTGCCTTAATCGACATGACTTTTATCTCTCGCCCTCTTGAAATAATTGCCACGGAGACGGCGTCACAGAGAAGGGGGCTAACACTTTAACTGCTCCCAATTCCCCTTTAATTCGTTTTCGAAAAGGCATTACACGCCTATTAGACCACACGAGAACGATACGCTTACTTACTCCCTTCTCTGCGGTGACCCTTTTTATTTTTGAAATACGTCCAAAAGCTGAAAACGAAAATCTTCGGCTCATGTTTATCCGATATACTTTTCATTCCGAAGATCACTTCTCGAATTCCATTGCTTGTGTCAGTGCTAAATTAAGTGCACTGAGTAAATATTTCCGGCGCGGAGCGCAGAAGTAATTTGTGGAATTCTGTCCCCGACGTCACTTCCTTTCTAATTTACATCACGGTATTTATCAAGTGAGGCCGTTCACTTCATTTCTCCTTCTTGTTGATAGAAATTAATCTGTTCTTGCATTGTTAAGTCATCTAAGGAACTTTTAAGAATCACGTAGATTTACTATGCACTTTTTTGGTATTAGATTGTTAAATTTCCAATATAATCGAAAGAGCAGTTTGATATTCAATGTTGCAAAGATAGAAGTGATTTTTGAGATTTGTATGTAAATACATATCAACATTTGTGGGTAGCTGACTATTTTTCATTCAAAACGCAAGAACTTGTCTACATGCTATTATACCTAGAAACCATTCGAATAATACTTCAAATGATGCCACTATCTGTATATCCAGTACCAGCCGGTTCATCATAAATAAGTTGTTCAATTACTGCCGCTAAAGAAATCTATATAAATTGCCAAGTTTAACAGTTTTGGAACGGCTAAATAAATAAGTCCCTGCAATGGTTTATTGGATTTAGGTGATTCGTATTAAGGTGCAATGTATTTATAACGTTCTAATAAGGAAATGTGTGACATATTCCATTATCCTCTACATTTATTGTATCTAAATACCGTCCAATGATGAATTCCAGGGATCATGCGTTTGCTTCAAGGGTAAGTAATCTAGCTCAATATTTATAATTTCATAAGTTTTAGTATAAGTTTTTTAGTATGTGGTTTCACATGATTTATCGTGATTAGGTTTCGAAATGAGTGTAGTTGCGTGAGGATGGCGAAATCGCTCTCAGTGAACAAACTTAAAATTACTTTCAGAAAGGTATTAAAACGCATACTTTTCCTTCAATTTAGTAATTATGACCATCTTCCCTCTCAAAGCTACGGTATTATATTTATAGGCACTTCCCTTTTATATTTACGTAGCTTAATTTGAAATTTCCCTTGAAGTCTATCAGCCGCGATTCAAAAGTACAATTAAGAGATTTACCCCCTAAGAATGCTTCTCAACGAGCATTTACCTTCTGCATTCCAAGAAAGAGATTCTCAGACCTTTTTGCAAACGTACTTTCATAATTGGTAAGTCTTAATTTTGCCCTTCGGATTGAATTTTTGGGAATGATGAAATCATGCTCGGTTAAGACATTGATGGCTCTTCATGCGATGACTACTGCTGAATGTGTCTCCGCCGTTTCTTTTCATTCTCCCCGAACGATAAGAGAAGGGATAAAGAGAAAACGGCCCACGTAAACGCAACAAAACCGCTCGTAGAGGACTTTTTTATACGTCTGGTGGAAGGGATTGGAAAAACGTAGAGGCGTAATGATCTGGGATGACGATACCCTAGCTAGATCGGTACTTGAACAATACGACCACTAGTGTGGAATGAGAAGGGGTTTGCATGTGAAGGAGCGTCGTCGATGCCCTTTTTTCAGCATACAGATGCTCTTTTCAAAGTAGGACACTATTATCTCTCCCTTCTAAGCTTACTTTAGATCATTTTCCATTGTCTTCTTTACCTTCCATGAAATAGGGAAATGTTTATTTTCATTTGAATCGAAACTTTTCTACCGTTATATCGATCCAAGAAAAAAATTTAAAATACTCCTCAATTTTTACTGGAAATAATATCGTGCTTATTGCACCAGCTTAGGAAACGCCAGAGATGATCAAGCCATACAATGAAGGAGTAATTCACTGGTTCACAGGTTAGCTAGAGGTGGCGAGCATTGATCATTGTCAGAAACAAAAGAGTAAGATGTGTGGTTTAGGACAGATGAGGGGAAGCTTTTCTCCAAATACTGCATTATTATTATTATTATTATTATAAAGGCTGCGAAATGGAATCTGTTGCAGGTGGGATCCGAATCCATCATTATAAGTTTGCCATAAATATAATTTTATAAACAGCAATACTACACATTTAGTACAGTCACAAAATCTCACTCAAAATCATCTTGAGTGAGGGGAAAAGTTTCTGCCTTATATTTATCCGGTGTGGGAGGAATAACCCTGGAAAATCTCCCTAAGGTAATTCATCGTACAATAACCATATCAAAAATGTATACATCACATACGAATACGAAATTTAACATGTTTTATATACAAACAATACAATAGATAATCACTGATACATATTCATATTACCCCCTTTTATATTACACTTACTCCGAATTTAAATGACATATTTAAACAGTTTACTTTTCTACACCACAATAAACTCTGTATATTTCTCCTTTTTATTCTTAGGTAAGGACGTGAATACCTTTTCACGCAAAATATTCCACTCTTTAATTCCTCTATTTATGAAGGAATATTTGTCTAAATCCTTCCTTTGTTTTCCCAGATTAAACTTCTGATTTTCTGCTTATGATCCCCTCGAGTAAACATAAAACGGTTCTTCTATACTGCTTCTCGACTGGTTCCAAGCCTCTCCTCCGTTTATTATCTGAAAAACCTACCTTACCTACTAATCGATATTCTCTCTGCTTTTTTCTAATGATTCCCAACCGAGACTTTCGAACTAACTTTAATTTCAGTAACATTTAAACATTAGACCGCCCTTCAGTGACGTAATTTATGTTTTTAAAACCCATCAAGAAAATCATGCAGACATTATGCAGGAAGACAAATTTAAAATCTACATTAAGAGAACACTTTCCATTATAGTCTTACCGGACTTAGTTAAGGTTACTGAGAAGCGGAACATAGTAAATTCTTTAGCTTATTACGACAAGTGAGGATTAAGTAGCGTGAAAATAATAAATAATAGCAATAAATAAAACCTCTATATTTTGGTGAGATTGAGACTAAGACCTGCTCTTCTATCTAACCTATAGACGTAGACAGGAAGCATATCCCTCGAAGATTCTCGGCCTCTGATAAAGAGTTCTAAATTCAGTTTAAATCGACCTCTCTTTGCTTCCATTATATGCACAATGCTGACGATTTTTTACAGCAGAGTAAACGGAATCCACTACGCCTCCCATCAACGCACCGTCCCTTGATTTACTCTGCTGGCCGCAGTCGCGACTGAGTTTCAGGGTGCCTAGTCTTTAGAGAGTAATTCGTTTATTTCTATAGGGTAAACAGTATAGCTAAAAGAAATTGCACCGGGGCACTGTTTTTGAAGTTGGTCGACCTTGCCTACATCTTTAACTACGAGCTGTAAGTCGTACTTTCCAAGTCCACTGAGGATAGAAAACAATAGAAAAAAAGCGAAAAAGTCGAAAGTGATAGCAACAAATATTTTAATTGATGAAGTAAAAGTAAATCCATGGATGTGTTTGGGCCAAATACAGAGAGAATAGATATTCATATATATCTAAAGCAAATGTCTGTCCGTCCGTCCTTCTGTCCGTCCCCCGATTTATCTCAGAAACGGCTTGACTTAGAGATCTGAAACAAACGGCATTGTGTTTCTACGATACTGAAACACCTAGGAAAACTATTCTTATCTCTGCAATGGCCCGGGTTCGAACCCAGGAGCACAAAATACGTATCCATAAGTGATGAATGTAAAGTATGTTTTCATAAATTGCAGAGAACGTTTCTTTTACAAAATTAAATTAGAAACAATAGTCCCACGAAATTGAGACAAGTGTCACAAGAAATGAAAATGTTTATAGAATCTTATTTTAGACGTGAAAAATTCTTATAATTTCGAAATTGCGAGAACTGATAAAATATACGGAAAATTTGTAAAATATTTGGAAATAAGCAACCGCTCAACCCTGGTTGGCCAAAAATTGACCAATCAGCAGAAAGACCCAGATCGACACGTTTCCATAAGAGGTGAACGTAAAATGCGTTTTTTGACTTGCAGAGGTCGTTTTTTTACAAAATTAAATAAGAAACAATGGTCCTACGAAATTTAGGCAAGTGTCACAAGAAAGGAAAATGATCATAGAATCATATTTTAGTCGTGAAACACTCATATAATTCCGAAATTACGAGAACTTTGATAAAATACCCGGAAAATTTCTAAAACTTTTCGGAAATACACAAATGCTCAACCGTGATTGGCCAATTTCTTGGCAAAAGGGATTGGTATAAGCGCATTAATTGAAATGTATTCAGTTAATTTGAGAGATTCTCTGTGTGTTGGTACGTTGTAGTAGATAGTATTTATAAGACAGTACTTTCATAATGTCTTTCAGTCGGAAATTACTTAAAGCTTAATGTTGAAAATTATAATGTTTTATGAATGTTGATTTTATAGTTAAAACTGACGAAATTTTCCAATCATTAGAATCATTTAATTATTAGCAAACTATTCGAAATGTATCCAGAATCGAATAAACCATTGACCGGTAACAAATATATTGAGTTAAAATGTTGTTAAGACGGACTATTCTGGCTTAGGATGACCCAATTCAGACCTTATCGAATATATTTAAATTAGTTCCGTCATGTTAGACGGTGGGGTTACTAGAAGCTATATAAAGCAATTAAGGATAGGGTAAAAGGCGGAAAGGAGGTTTTCTCACTACACCTATCGTAAGAAAAACAGAATGTATCCCAGTAGATACACGAATCATTACATTTTGTGTATAATATTCCTCTCTATTCCTCATTTAAAAAATATTCGTTTTAATTACAATACCCGTATTCTCAAGTCATTCAAATATAAGTGACTAAAATAAAAGAAATAGTTTATTATAAATACCATTTTTACGATTAATTTGCCTATTTTAAATCGTATTGATTATTTATTTTCGTTGCTTCTTCAGTTAATTCGTCTTCGGATTCAGATTAATGCTTCAACGGAACCCCTTTTCGAATATTAAGTAACTAATAATTTCATCAAAATATAGATAAATTAATATATATATAACACATTGAAATATATAAATTTAAATTTTATCTAACGTTGTATAGATTGAAGGAACAATGGAAAAATACTGCCAAATAAAGGAAAGAGAAATAATTAGAAAATCAAATATTCTTTATGAACCACTATTCACTTTTATACAGGGAAATTGTGCCAATATTACTCAAAAAGAACAAATCTTTTCAGTATAATACATACATACATGTTCAAAATTGATTACTATGTCTCGCACAACATCCACTCCATCGATTCGAGCGTGGGTCTGATACAAAACATTCCAACCCATTCCCAAAATGTTTACGTATGGTATGGAAAGGAAGGAGCTCAGAAAGCCATAATCGGAATGGAGGAACGTTCCTGTAGACGAAAGCAAAAGTGCGGATGTCGAAGAGGAGGCGGGTTGTTTGTGTGCGTTAGAGAGCCATCCGATGGAATTTTAGCTTTAGAAGTGCAGGACAACTCTATCTCGGCTATCCCAAGGAGACCCCGTCCCCAGGGGCCAAAAGCCTATTCAAGGCACTCTTGCGCCACATCCCAGATTCCAGAAGAATCAAAGTTTTAGATTAGGAAGGGAGTGGCCGAGATGAAACGTCGGAGATACGATACAGCCGGAGGATGGGACACCTTTTTAGTGCGGGGGTGGATCTACAGGGAGCTATATATGGGAAGAAGTGCTTCATTTGGAAGAGAAGGATAGGGAATTTATAGCCCCAAAACATCTGCTTTGAAAGTCGGTAAAAGGAATCCGAATGAAACGGAAAAAAGGAAGGTGTCATGAGAATATGTTGAGAAATGTGATGCTGATATGGGAATACGGCGAAAGAAGCGGATATGTGATACTGTTTCCCTCTATCAATCAATAAGATAGAACCAAAATTCTAGCGAAATTGCGCGGTGAATTTATTAAAGTATAAATTATATCATATGGTTTTCAAAAGTAATCAATATTACGAACATTAATAAGGTTTACAAAAGATATAAGTAAAATTTGCTTGCATACTACAAACTTATATGTATAAAATATACACCCCAGACATTATTGCCCAGAATGTGACAACAAAACTATATTTTAAGCCACAGTATTGGATATTGGAAAGCCAGGCTCAGAGGACATTTGAATCTTCGGAACGTTTATAATGGAACATCGATGAAATAATGAGAATCTTGAGAGAAAATCACACTGCTAACGATTCGGGAACAAAACTTACAAATAATTTGTCATTAGGTCATTTTAAGAGGTTCATCCACCCGTTGGCCCTCAGGGGCCCCGAAACAAATGCGAAGTACAAAGAAGCTGCTAAGACCCTCATGAGTCCCAAGGGAATCTTTTCAGATATCCACCGAAATTTCACTCCCTCTCTATATCATTGCACATTATCACATTCCATATTACAAAGATCTTTCTGCCACAATATCCAAGTTCTCCAGTCGATATTATATTAGGAGGTTCCTCAAAATAATTCCCATGTATTTCTTAAGGAATACTAGAAAATAAGCCCTGGCGTCGAACCCAAGATCAGAAAGGAGGCAGTCATCTTAAACAAAACATATTAAATACTACTATTCACATAGCAGTTTCTATCAACTTATCTTTTCGGTTTATGCTCCAAAAATCTTGAAAATCGCTCCAATGAGTTTACTAAGGAATACATTTTAAGCCTACCCAGACGCTCTTGGGAGGCTATAAGTCAAAGGCCAAGAGAAAATAGCTTTCAAAATCATTCAAAGGTCAAAATAAAGATTTAAAAATAGCCACCGAACTTTTATTTCTCTCTTATCAAACATTTCCAATTCAATGTGTTTTTTATGGAAAATCATTTCTATCGACCTGCAGTCAAAACTTAGCCTCCTACGAATACGTCAAATGCGCATAAATTAGAAAATAATATCGTTTATCGCCATAACGGGTTGAAATTATCTATATCATCGGGAAGTGCTTGCAAAAAACTAAACTTCACCACGATGTAAGTAGGGTTATCGATAAATGAAACCAGCCTGGTGTCAAACCAAGGTCCTATTTGGGAGCTCTATGTGCATATCATATTACGAAAGCATCTCTTCTAACTTATTCCTGAGTGAAAAGCCAAAACCATTTCGGAAAGTGCCCCAAAATAAGTTCCAAGCTTCACATACGAGTAAGAGGTACTCCAATTTTGAAATATACACAGTGAGTGTATGTGTAAATCCCCAAAGAAACTATAAAAGATATTCCTTCAACTTTATAGACATTTAGCACTTAAGTATTGACTACATGGCAAATGGAAGGATATGCATCAAAGAGCAATGTTAAAACACGTTTTTCATTTTCCGCACTTATTTGCTTCATTTGCTGGTTAAAAACTACCAAAAATTATATGCACACGTAAAACAAGTTCATTATGTATTATAGTAATACAAGATGAAGAAGATAAGCAGATTACAAATAAAAATTCATGTTTCGGTTTAAGAAGGGAGGAAAAAAATCAACGTGAACTCTTACAAGAACGCTTTCAGAAATGTCAACCTTACTTGTGGCAACGCATTTTCAGTTGATAAGGACATTATTTAGATGTGAGAAAAGAGATGTGTAGTCACAGCAATATGATAAGTACACAGATACTTAACTTTTAAATGAAGGGAGTTAGATGCGAAAAGAGACACAAACTTGAATCTTGTGGCATAAGTTAGATAAACGACCTATACCAAAATACCACCAACAAAAACACGGACGAGATGTGCACGAACGTCTAAAATTAAAAATCTTGTAATTTTCTCCATAGAAGTTTGGGTTGCTGTGAATAAGATTACAGTATTTTTATCGAAAATTCTGAATCGTCAGAATGTTTAATAGAATGGGTGAAGTGGTTCACGGATGGATCAGTAATTCGATGAGAGCAGAATTGGAAGAATAGAGGAAGATTTTCGGTACAGTATCGTACGTGCTAATCGAAACTGAGGTTATCCAGAAGATCATTACCCCGAATATGGGAAGTAACAGAAGCAGATTAAAGACTAAAGGAAATCGAACATCGACATCGGAAGTGTCCATAATGCGTTGAAGGAGAAAATGCAGGGAAATGATCGCAAAATAAAAATAATCATATTCGGAAGTATTTTCGGAAGAAAGCGGCGTTTTTAATTTTATATTCTCTTCGACAGCGCACTAGTAAATTAAAATGACAGACATGTGCATTGTGACATGAGAAACGGTAGGTATGCATTACCATATTCAGTTACTTTCGATTTACTTATTAGGGTAATAAAACTAATGAATTGCTAAACTAAACTAAATTGAGAGCTAAATATATAACTACTAAATTGATGTTAAAAGTTCAATACAGGAAGAATATAAGAGAATAACATATTAATTGACCAAAACCAATACCATTCCAAAGTTAAGAATAAGTATTTATAATAAGTTTTCTGAGACAATGACTATAAGTCATAAGTTTTTTCTTTTCTGTAATAAGTTTTCTGAGACAATTACTATAATTAAACCATGGTTAGTTCTAACTATTATTTAACTAACAGTAATATGTTAGGGTACCTCAGGGTTTTATTTTAATGACTCAAAGATTGATGTATGATTATTGTACCATGTGGTGAAATCTGGGTGAAAATATGGCAAACTCCGTTTGAAAGAAGCACTTCTATGCATTTGACATCATTGGAGTTAAAAAATACATACTTTTGGAAGGAATATCTCTTTCTCTCGAAATGAAAAGGTAAAAGAAATTCGAAAATCAAGGCTTCTTTATTTTAAGATGTTCTGCAACATTATTTTCTAAAATTGATGTGCATAACTAACGATTTGGTTAACCAACTAACGACTAAAGGGGACAATCTGATGTTGTTAGCGATGGAAACTTTCAACTCCCTTATTTTTGAAACAGAATCTTCTTATCGATCTACTTAGAGATTCAGTTGGTATGGGAAAGTTTAATCTGAGTAATTAGGAATAGAAATATTCTAACAATTCCGGGCAGACAACACAAATATTTCAGAAGCTTTATTTAAAAATTATTCAATAACGGATTTTCTCCGTTTATTTTTCGATCATCCATAAATTAAGAGATTGCTGCTCCAACTAACAGTTTACTGGATTTTTAAAAGTAGATAACCCTAAGCAAATTTACGAATGATAAAATAACCAAATGAAACTTCGTTTGCTTAATTTGAACTGATTTCAGTTATTAACTTAATTAGCGATGAAAGACAAAAAAGCTAAAGTTTAAAGTCTTTCCCCAAAATTTATCACGTTTAGTTATAGAATTGAATAATTTGAAATGTTTACTAGACATTATAAACATCGAAGACTACAAGTTAAGAAATCGAGTTCCAGCTTTGATTAGATACTAAAAACTTTCGGCAAAAAGAGCAGGAATTCTTAGAGGGGTAAAAATGGTTTGCTGCATAATGGGAGAAAAGAAAAAATGAAAGCAAAGGAAGAGATGAGAAATTCACGGCGTAACGATCCATCGGTGGGTCACAATTTAAACACGAGAACGAGATGAAAGAAATTCCGTCCCTTCGGGAATAACGGTGGATCGATATTTAAAATGGAAAGGTCGAGATGTTTATGTTAGATTTTGGAGAAAAGGATTGAATAAACATTTGAAAAACACGGAAGCGAAACAAAGAGAAGACGAAAACAAAGAGTAATCGATATTAAGCTATCGAGTATGAAAGTAAGGAGTCGGCAGAGATTCAGATATTCCGATGGCATTAAAGCTGAAGGAAATGTTAAAACAGAAGTAGATAACACTTATAAGGCGAAGATGATATACTTTCCTGCACATGAAATGTATGGGAAATTATATATACCTTTCGTATTCATGAAGAATGAATACAAAAGGTATCAATTCTTAAAGCATATATCAGCAAAAGTGTGATGCTCCATAAAACAATCGAAAAGTGTAAAACACCGTAAGTGCACGATTCTCCTTTTAAAAAGGCATGGTCAGTGGCAAAGAGATCTACAACTTTAGAGCTTGCCCTGATGATGGCGTCTTCTTGAAACATAAGGCATTTAATATTGTTTTATGGTTTATGGAGTTTATTCCCTCGCATTGCTAGGTCTTCAAAATAACTTTCCACACAAATCAGCGTTGAAGTGAGAACTAGGAGAGTTAAATTAACAATGAAGGCGGAAAAGATCAGGGAACTGGATCAACTTGCCTCTGATGTAATACATACCAATTGCATTTTCGAATAATATACTTTACTGTTTTTTTTAATATGAGATTACTGTTTCATTGACCAGCTATATTCGGACACTCCAAATTCAGATATTTGCACACCAGTATCAGTTTGCTATTCGATCAGAAGTTGCATTGGAATTTTGTAGTTTGGTAAAATCTCAATCTTTGAAATAGGTGTATTGTATTAATACATTTTGCATTCCTGGTTGTGAGAGGAAAAGTTATTAAATCTAGTTCTAGCATAAAAGTTTGAATTATTTTCAACAGTATTGTTATAAATGAACTATGAAATCACCAATATTATCAACACCAGAAGTTATCAGAATTCTTTTGCTAGTAAACTGTGATTAATCTACTGAAATCATGAAGTTATGAAATAGAATTTCCCGATCCCCAAACACAAATCAAAAAGGTTAAGACTCGAGGAATAGATTCTGTTATGTTATCATTCGATGAAAAATATGCTAATGCATAACAAAAGGAGCACTCGGTTTGTGGATGCTAGAAAAATCTTGTTTCTGCAAAATAATTGTTTTTCTCTCTTAATTATATTCTTATGCTATTTACAGATCCCACAATTAAACACAAATAAATGTTGTTTTACAGCAGACTCGAGTAGCTTTTATATAGTAACTAACATTTCTTTATCGGTCGAATATAATTTAGATAAACCAACTGAATTTAGAACAGCATGACCAAAAATAAGGAAGCATGGGTGAGATTAAAGTATAAAAATCGATTACAGAAAATGGAATAGTTTGAAATTATTTACTTAAAAAATTCACTTCTCTTTGCAAGAGTAGATTCATTTCAATGGTAGCGAAGACACCAACATAAATAGGAAAAGAAAGTTTAGTGCTATGGACGATATATGGGCAAACGAAAAGAGATGGGCTTTCTTTACCGTCTGTGGCAACGAGGAAGGGAGTCCAACGCGTCGGATACGATATTTCCCGATTAAGACCTTCACTAAAAGAGATCAAACGGTGCGATAGCGGCCCATTCTTCGTTCGCCGCCGCCCGGAGCTCTTCAATGTCAGAGAGGGGATTCACTTCTCTAATCCTTTCCTTTTATCCAACCCCCGTCACTCCCGCATTTCATTCCACCCTCCCACGTCTATATTTTTCCTCCATTTTATTTCCCTACTAATTTCATTTCCAGATCTTTCTTTTCTATTACCCTAACATTACTTTCTTTTTCTCGCGTGTATTCATCTCATTCTTTCATTCCCTTTTCGTTCTGTAGGTTACTTCTCTTTCTATCATTTATTTATACTTTATCATTATCCTTAATTCCTTAAACAGCAATGTTCATTACAACATTTATGGATGTAGCTCGGTGCAAGCATGTATCTCCATACACTAGTATGCTATGCTAAGCACTTACCTTTAATTCTATCCTAATGTAAGAAAAACTTGGCTTGGCTTGCCGATTTTTGACTCTTTCCATCCAATTCTCGCTTCAGAATTAAACCTGTATTATTTTTTACCACGAGCAGCTTGTAAAATGTCGCTATTCATTTCATTGCAATCCTCAGTCAGCAATGCGTAAATCTTTTATTCGGGGGGTTCAATAGATATAGAGACTATCAAGGGAGATGATAATATATAAATGCTTTATATATTGCACATACATTTTTAAACATATCGTGTATCTTTTGAACACACATCGCTTTTTAAGTTCCTTTAACATCAAAACTCAATTCTCTGCAAGTTTTCTAAATTTGATTCCATTTTCGACCATGATTGTCTTTTTCATCTCCTTTAGCATTCTTAGTGCAATATTTCTAAGGCTTGACTCTTCTCGTCTACCTCTCAGGGAGTTTCATATGCCACTTCTAAGCAGGAAAGAAGCGCGACCTCTATACTATACTACTCTATATTTCGCTGCTCAATGCAATGCCCCCATATTCCCTTTTCCTCCATGCAATGCCACATATTTTACATAGAAGGCCCAGTCCTCTTAGAAGTACCTTTTAGAGAATATAGAATCGGAATGAAAGAGGCAGGAGGCTTTTTTCTTATCAGACAATCGTACGTAAGCTTCATAAGACAGAAGCTGGAGCTTCTCTCTATCCCTGCCGCTTCGCCACGATTGCTTCAATCTTGCAATGAGAGGGATGGAAAACATCAGTTTTCTCTTTCCTTTCAAAACAGGTTCTCTTGAAGGTCAGGTTATCGAAAATAATTAGATTTCAGTGATATTGACATTTACCTCTCACTAAAGAAAGAAAAACACGCCACATAAAAATGGATAGTAAACTCCTTCATAAGAGCAAAGTAATAAATGTTTCACTAAGTTACAGATATGAAAATGAATATGAGGGCCCCTATCAAGATAATATCTAACGCATCGTTGTCTTCAAGTGAATAAGTCAGGATACACTTATTTATTCGTAAATACAAGAAACTATTTTATAACCATAATCGATCGAAATATTAACTATTCTAAATCAGTAAGCTAAAAAAACTTTGTATTTTCCACAAGATTAATTTTGTGGAAAATACAAAGTCACGCCTTCGCACATAGATATTCTAAATCATCTTCTTTAAGGCTTTTGTTTTCTAGTCGGAGTGATTTTAGGGTATTTTTTCAAAATTATTTTAAAAATATCCTATACTTTTTGCATTCAATATGAAGAATTGTCAGCATTGAAGCTGAAAATATGTTTTAGGGTGAATTTTACTGCTAAAATCCTTAAAATGTCTTCCATACGAAAATTTCGATCCTCCGTAATTTACATTTCCGGAAGTGAATTCTGAACGGTGCGAAGGATGTCGAGGACCACAAGAAGCTGTTGGAAGCGCCTGTTGGGGTTAATCATGATTCGGACGGTCCGTAGCGATGTGTACCCATTATACGAATCAATGGGACGTCATCTCCTGGAAGCGGAGAAAGATGCAGAATTCTAAAGTAACTAAATGGTACGTCGATTAAGGTAGTGGTCACATGAAAGGCAAACGACGAAGCACCGACGTCTTACAACGGGGTGACATTCACTCAAACAACCGTAATGCATAATTATTTTTAATTTTCATTCGCCAAATTAGCTACGATTCTATGGACTGCAGTCCTTTGGAATGTTAGTGCTTCAATCTCAGCTACTTTGAAATTCCAACAATAACTATATTATCTTTGAAATTCATGTCTAGAGTGAAAATATCTCAAGCATTACAGAAATGAATGCATAAAATCTAAATTGCTAAAACAGTAGAAAGTTTCCATCTCATTAATGATATTAATATAATCTGCAGACATAATTACTTTGATTGGATTGGAATTCTATGCAGAAATGTCATGAACTTCTGAAGCTGCGCAACTGGTTTCATTTTCCGAATCAACACAACTTTGCACACATTTAAGTAATTACAGACATGCAAAAATAGATAAATAATAAGGAATAAATAGACTTGGTATTTCTTTAGAGCATGTCAATGTATGGAAGTGAGAATAGAAAAGGAAGAAATCAACCAGACACGGTATAGACAAGGGAAATTGTGACAACGTAGTGATGAAAGTGCTTCGACAGCTAAGGAACATACGATATGACCACACTTGGAGAGTTCTACGACGACGAGACGAACGAACAAGCAAACGAATAGAAGATATCGATAAATAGAGAATTGCTTACATGGATCTAATCATTAGATATTTTTGATAAGAATGTTAAGGGGTTTATCGGTCGTAACGTGTACAGATTGTTCTTATTCCCCTTTCATCATGAAGAGTTACCACAAAGTTATGGTCGAGATAGTGGATTTTGTAATTAATTTGGACTAATACCTTCCTTTATCTCAATATTTATGGATAGCAAAATTTATTTGCATAAAATATTGATGGCTGATAGCTTGATAATGCCTGATGATGAAGGCTGCTGGTTGACGATATCGAGAAATATGTTTGGGTTACATTCAATACCATATTTCGCAAATCTGTGTGAGTATGCAGTATTGTGTCTTTGAGTATTAGTGTCGATAATTTAAATTTTATTTAAGTAATTTTACGTCCCTGAACTTTTCAATTCATTGAATTTTTCAAGTATTAAACACCGATTTTGACTGAGACATTGTCCCGGTATTCGTTTGTCTGCCTTTGCTCGCAACATTCTTTCTCAAAACATTCTCCGATGCTCCCTGACAGATACCTTTCCACAGAGAGCTTTTTACCATGCCCCTTTTAATCCCTGACCCTCTTCCTTTGCACCCTTAACGCCGCCTAACCTCCTTACCCTCTGAGCCCTTTCTAACCGATCTTTTTCTCTCACCGCCCCTCTTCCTTAATCCCCTGTTTTTGTGCTCATTAGTACACGGCGAATGTAATCGCTCCTTAATGCCGTTGGGAACGTCTCGCTACGTTGATCGAGAAAAGGGAAATAAAAAACGGAAGGAATTGTTCATCGAATGAAATACGTTAGAACAGCTACAACAACTTTATTTTCCAGGACTAAAAGTTTCCTGTATTGTGCAATGGAAGCCACCGTAGCTTCATGGAATGTTTTATATATAGTGATTCAAAATAACATGACTGATATTGGATTGGATTGCGCATTGAGAAATAATGGGACGAATTAAGAAAACGAAAGAATTCCGGAAAACAAACAAATACGGAAACAGTAAAAGTCATTTCGGAAAAACTGAACGTACTAAATCAGACGAAAATAAAGTCGACTGTATTGTTCCCTGCAAAGAAAGAAATGAAACATAAAAACGTCGTTTTCAACCCCTGCCACAGGCGACTAACCGCCCTGACACAGGCAGTTAGAACATATTTAAACATTTAATCGTGGGCTGATTGCCAAGTGGGCAACGCGTTCGACTTTGGTGAAAGTGGTCCCGGATTCGATTCCAGGTGGGGCTCACGTGCGAAATGACCTTAGATGTCGAAGCACTTTTAATAGTAATACTACTACTACCATTTAATCTTAACTCAATCACATAATATTATTGATTTATACAACAATATTGTTTAGTATAGGGTATGAGGAACTAATTTCGGTTTGTTTATATTCTTCTTCACATCCCGCGAAAGCTTACGACTTTACTTTTGCAACGGAATAGTTTCGACGAGGAAGTGTCCAGCATCTAAAAGAGTACTCGGTAGAACAGAACCTCGCTGTTTATTCCAAAAGTCCTCTCCATTCTGTGTCGTGTTTTAAATAAAGTGGAAACAAAGTAGTTTGAGAACAAAATTATCCCACGTAATAATTGCATCCACTACGCTATCGCATTAACTCTTTCTTCCTTACTCTACATCTTTTGTTACATAATTTATTTGTTAATTTATGTCCTCATATATAGCAATAAAGCTCCAATTTAGAGTTATAATGTGACAGGAACAATAAAAACGCGAATAAAAGGTAGAAAAATGAAATCAACTACTTAAGTAAGTGGTAGAGAGAAATTAGGAGAGCAGAGTCATAGAAGGCATTCAGCGACGAATATGAAAAGGATAGACTTTTATTATTTCAGTTAATGTTAGTATGATTAGCAGAAATAGAAAATAATATACTACTACTAAAAGAATACCTTGCGGGAAGAAGAAGGTGTGGTTGTCACGATTTTGAGAAAAATATTTTTAAGGGAAATAAGCTGAGAAATAGAGCACATAAACAAGGAGAGGAGAGAAATAGAATAGAACAGGAAGTATAAACGATGAATGGTGTAATCAAAGATCCAAAAGAACCCTACAACGGTAATTAAGATATCATATGAATCTATATTATTATTTCCTGAAAATAAGCAGCAAAAATTAAATCGATAATAAGATCAAGGAAGTAAAGATAGAAGGAAAATTAAATAAAAGAAATAGAAGCGGAAATTGGAAAAACAACTAGAAAACGTAGCTCGCTGAATAACCTAAGCTCCTCCATTGAAAAATTACTCCAATTCAGCGTTCGTGCCAAATGAAAGAGAGAGCAACCAATTGTAACAAAAATTACGACTTAACCTGACCCATCAAATTAGAAACGGAATTCGGAACCAAAACGAGTGTTTGATGAATTCAGTTGAAAAATGAGCGTCATTAGCAGTGACTCCTCAAAAGAGCCATTAATTTTCTTGGGCGAATGTGCTTTATCCGAGAGATGTCATCGCATCTGAATAATCGTGAGTTAATGCGCAGATCGATGCCCCAAAGCGGTTTTTTATCGCCGTCTCATTTCCCGATTCTGATTCTTATCGATTCTGATATACCTGCATAATTGCCCCGATAGCTACTATTCGAAGACAGGCCATGCTTCAATCTCCCTTATGAACTAGACAAAACCTTTTGTTATCTAGGATAACCGACGAATAGCCTTAAGTCGATCCATCTCTTCATCTACAATTTGCTCTCGATAAAATCTTCCACGTTGATTAAATGATTTCTTCCAAAAACATGCAACATTTATATTACTTTTCGTCAACTAAATGAGTCAAAGAAGGCGAAAATAATCGATGATCTAACTCGGATAACATTTTCTACGAAATATTCTTGTGTGTGCCCAAGCATTGAAATAACCCTTGCGGAACCAATTTTCTACAGTGTAATAGAGGAAAATTCATTCTGAGGCTACTCAGTAAAGATTTAGCAGAAATTACGAATCTCCAAACTACAACTACTAAATCCACTACTTCGGCTTCGACTTTAGCTATTCATAATGGGAAGATAAAACTTATACCACAGGATATTTAATAAAAACGACCTAGGTTGCGACGGGTCATCCTGACCTAAGTCCTTTTATTAAATATCCTGTGGTAACGAGTATAAGTTTTGTCTTTTTCCTTCCGTTACAACGAAGTCATTATAGGATAAGAAGAATGTGGGATTCAAATCCAGATAACATATTTATTTATTTAAAAGAAACACATAAACAACAAAGTTTTTACGATGGATTGAAAACAATTAACCACGTGAAAAGTATAGAATTAAAAAAATAACAAATCATAAAAATAAAAAGAGAAATTTAGTGAAGAAGAACTAAACCAATTATACAAATACAATTTTAAATAAAATTAGGTGAAAATGTCATACTTGAGAGACATAGAAATGGACCTAATGAAGGAGATAATTAACTGCTGTAGAGACGTGGCAAGCAGTAGATAAAAGATCATTCAGTGATGTCGAGGTGTTGAACAATGAAATAAAGAATTGAATTTAGTTGGACGGGAAGGGACACGCAGGGTAAAAACCGAAATCAAATCATTAGACCTGTATTTACCATAAACGATATTCTGAAAAACTAAAGGTCGTTGCGAATTCGTTAAGGGATGGTATCCCTAAGGTTGCTGCTATTTTTTATAATTTAAGGTTGTAAAAGTGCCGGTGATGGTACCGGAGGATTGAAAGAAGGAAATTCATTGGTCTCTGAAGAGTTTGAATGTTAGAGTCTGTAGCCATTGTGCAAATAGGAGATCAATAGCCGATCGTTGGTAGTATACCCATATAATCATATATTAGGTGTCAACTTGCTTTTTATGAGTTCAGTGGATCCGATATAAAGAAACATATACCATGTGTACTCATAGTCGATCGATTTCATAATGGAACGAATGGCAATATCTTAATATGAACTTACTTCGACACTACCAAATCTATTTCCAACTTGAGCGCATTGGAATTACATTGCCTATTATTCCGTTACGAAAAGACCACGATAACCCATAACACTTCAAGAAATTATAGCTCAAACATTTCAATAAATTGTATTATATAAATAATAAATAAATCTATTCAAACAAATATAGCTCAATTTATCTTCTCATGCCTATATATCGAACCAAATCCTACGGCATCAATTACATTTGCTCAGAAGATACAAATATATTTCATTAAATTAAATTCCAGAATTAAATAAAAAGACGGTAACGAATTTCTATTGTCTAAGCAATAAAAGCAGTATCCAAAAGTATGTCATTAGATTGCTTAACTGGAGAAGCTGCTCGTTTATTGAATGCTCTAAGTAGGGACTTGCTTTTAATTTTTTAATTACTTAATGAAGATAAAAATAAGAAAAAGCAACCAACGATTACATTCGATAGAGGCATTATATTTCCTGTTGAGATATTTATAATATAGACGATTGTTTCTGTCTGCGGATTCGTATTAGTTACATTTCGCATTAGAGATTGCAAGACGTTGAATTACAGAATAAAAGAAATATAACACTCGAAGGGAATGTGGCAATATTCCTAAGTAAGATCTGAGTGGGGGCCGTTCTGACTCCAAGTACTCCTGCAAGATATTTCAAAATGTTTATGCTATAGGATTCCATTATTCCTTGAATTTACCCTCTAAAATCGACCTTTCGAAAGCGCAAATCTTCAATGTGCACTCCATCGGAAGTTATCAATGACTTTGCTATCTGATTTGTAAAGTAAGAAGCTTGTCTGTTTTCGTGAATGCTGACATCTAAAAATCTAGAGAACTACAAACTGCACAATTAGTGAATAGCTACCGACGCTGAATCATGCTATTTAGAACCTAATACTGAAACTCGTTATAAATACAGGAAATTAAATCAGTTGCAAATTTATATTCTAAAAGCGACGATTTTAACTTCTAGGTTGTACATTTTTGCATCACAGCAAATTTACTCAAAATTATTTAGTTAATAGCACCGAATTGCTTCATGTGACATGTCATCAAAGTTGATAAAGAGTTCATCCAGTAATATACACATATGAGTCAATAAAACATGTCAACATTATACGGTAGTTTTGAGATATCTGATCGTAAAATCTATTTCATAAACCTTTCATTTTCACTCTTCTCTTGACTTTTTCTGAATTCCCATATTCCGTAGCCTCAAATGCTTTCTCCCGAACGTTGCATATGGATATACCTCTGATACATCGCCTCCATTTTAAAGACATATAGCTCCCATTCCACAGAGCAGAAAAACCCCCCACACCCCTATTAACATCCCTTTAAAAAGGGAAACTGTTGGTGAGAAATTTATTAATTCCCGAGTTTAAGAGCGAAGGTTCAAGCGGATGAGGCAAAAAGCTCGAAAGTACCAAAAACTAGAGAGGGATGGGGATATGAGGATGGGGTGGGTTCAGCCGTAGCATAACTGACCCCATTTTGCACTGAATATTTTCGCCGTTTAAAATAAAAAGAAAATCAAAATTTCAATTTTTGGGAAATTTTATGTAAAGATAAAGCAACAGAAAGAACTTACGCATATTAAGCATTATAGCAATTCAGTCAAGAACTTACATGATGAATCATATCGTCCTGATTCCGGTCGAAAAGCTGTTAAATTTATGGCCGTTGTTTAGTTTTCTACTGTGAAAAGAGATAACCTTTTCCTGTAATGTAAAGAAAAAGTGATTTCGTGATCGAAAAAGTGATCGAGGCCAGAATGTTAAAGATCGTGCATAGTTGTGATATATGTGAATCTAAACGGAAAGTAAGTTTAAGATAAACTTGAATTTGAAGCTAAACAGACGACATATGCATAACTTTAATAAAGAAGAAGTACTTATGCCTATTTATGTGGGTTTGTATGTTAGCTTAAGACTTGATAAACAAGTTTCGCAGAACATTCAAATGAGCGTACTATCAGAAGCCTATAACTTCCAGATAAAAGGATATTTACCCAACCTTCCCCGGTTCGATCCCAGATGAGTGAGGCATTCACGTAATGAGGGGGATTCGAATTCACTTCATTGGTTACTGGCTTTAGTTTTATTTGCAAAATTAAATTAGAAATAATAATTCAACGAAATAGAAACATGTACCAAAAGAAGAGATATTTAATGAATATTTTTCTGGTGGTCGAATATTGTCTACTGTCCAAAATTGCGAGAACTTTGATTAAATAAATGAAAATGTTGTGGTTGTAAGCGTCCCCTTGACGACTAATTCTTTTATTGAATCCGACAATTAGTAGTAATGTAGTTATGGGAGCTTCGACTGCTTAAGTCATTTTCCTCGTCGGCCCCTCACCGGGAATCGAACCAAGGACCGCTTTCATCGAGGTCGAACGCGTTGCACATTTGGCAATCCGGGAACCTCTATTGAATCCGAGATGTTGAACTTTCATTAAAGAATATATTACGTAAGAGATAAGATCCAAGTAAATTTATGATAACAATTAATGATAGACTACAAGAAGAAGAAGACATTTCATGAGATTCCAGCATTTGCAGTTACGAATTATTTGCATAGACGAATCGCAGGGGCACATGTACGGCCATATAGGAGATTTTTAATAATCAGTTCATTTCTACCAAAGGGATTTCAAAAATAGTGAAGCCTCTAAATATTCTTTTCGCTTAATAAATCTACATTAACGTATGTATCTACCTCGTAAGCCGGCGAATAGCAGCGGGTGCCATTACTCTGCTTCGATCACTGTCACATTTCATAGAAGAATGTAGAGTAAATAATGACGACATTTTATGAGTCAATTGCTACACTGGCTCTCTATTTTATTTCCTGAGAGTCGAAATTCGAATGTCGCTTATCAATTATTACTCCCCGATGACAATCAAATGGCGGCATTAGAGTTAGAAAAAAGCTCCAAAGAGCCAAACTAAGCGTTGAAGAGTTCCCACCTGCGGCAGTTGGGGTTCTCAGTTACAGACTATGTTACAATCTAAGGGAGAAAAGAATAACAGTTATTCTTAATGCATGCATGTTATAACTTTGGGTGTGGCAGTGTATACTGCACTGAAACACGAGAACGTATGTCCTCTCCAATATCCATCCTTATAGAATCTTGGATTTCATAGAAAAACACAACCTTCGAGATCTGGGCGAACAAAACCTTAAATTTTAATTGCCTATGAAAATCAAAATAAAAATCCATTCCGTGACAAAAAAATGGGTGAACGGCGAAAGGGAAGGGATCTTGAGGGAATGAAAGGCGGGGAAAGGAAAGTGAGGGAATTTGAGAGGGACAAGTAAAAGAAGAAATGAATTATGTGGTGAGAATAGGGAAGGAATGCACAGGAAGAAATATCGGTAATAGAATAAAATGGGTAAGAGTATACCATGCTTATTTGTTTAGCCGTTTCTAAAGTTTAAACCTTATATATAAAATAAATATAAATTTGACGCAAATATTTTCAGCCGCTCAAATCATCAATTATATTCAGCTCTCTCAAATAGCAATATGTGCATGCATAGAAGTATACGGGATTCAGGGAAAATTTACTGATAATGCAATAAATTATATATGTACGCACGCATGCGCGGGTTTTGTTTTTCGTACCCCTCTGGTGTCGAACCAATAATACTTTGGATCGATAATATTTCTCCCCTGGGGTTTAATAACATTACCAAAATTGGTGAGTTCTGCGGATAAAGTCCAATTGGACTGGGGGCCGCATATCTCCAAAATAAGGGGAGAGAAGAATCAAATGTCTCAAATTGAGCATCTCATAGCAATTATCGCATCGAATGACATTCATACAAATCTAGGAGACTATCGCCCAACAAATATGTTCATTGCGGCACACCAATAGGAAATTTATGTTTAAACTACTGCATGTTTAGGCACTTTTACGCTATTTCAATACTAAATGTATTTAATCACGCCAGTCATTTCTCTATGACATCATATTTTTCACACTCAATGAACGCCAATAACAAACAGAAAGAAGCCTCTCTTCGGACTCTCTCTTCGAAGAAACATGATGACAACAGCGAAATGTAGTTGTTCTTTTACGAATAGAAAATTGAGAACGATCCTCTCCTTACTTTTCCTTTTAAGAATAAGTTTCACACCAGTAAAACGGATACGTGAACACAAATAGCACGACTTTGATTAGAATTTTATCGCAGTATTGGGAATAAAATGAAGAAATAGTAAATCAAACGATAACATTATAAACTTTGATTTGATCAGCTTCTCTTAAAGAGTCTCTGTTTCACACCCATTCAATGGCGCTGTGCATTGTAAAATAGCATGGCTTAGTTTCGAATTCCTACGCAGTCACCAGCGCAGGAAGGAATTAAAGAACTCAAGGAGATAAAAACAGACGTGGAATAAGTCAATTTGGTATGGAGAGGCGAGAAAAATACAAAGGGAAGTCGAATAAGGGCTGTCAGAGGGAAAGAGTAGAAGACAAGTGGAATGAAAGAGTGCTTGGCTTGTTACGGAGGAAGAAAAGAAAGAACAAGGTTTGAGATGGAAACAAAAGGAGAGGATCAAAACATTAGAGAGGACGTGGGACGAAGAGAGAATGGCAATGATAAAGGAAAACTTGAAGAGGAACGAAAAATAAAAGAAAATTGCAGATAAGAAAGATAGAAAACACTTAAAGGACTGAAAGAAGTGCAAAGAAAGTGGAAAGGAAAAAGAAAATCCAGAAGAGCGGTGATGGGAAAAGTGACAGATTGAGTGGCTAAGAAGAAAGGAGATGATGCGAAGAGATGCTACAGAGAGGATAGAGAAGTAAAGTAACCTAGGAGATAAAGAAATTTAATGGAATATAGGTTGTTAGGAATAAAAATGACGTACTGTTAGGAATAAAAATGACGTACTGTTAGAAGGGGGCAACTATAGGTTACGCAAGAGGTAACGAATACGAAAATACAAATGTTTCCAAGTTTCTGGAAGCGCTAACTACCTTTATTATTTCCTTGACAAGTACATACATAAAATAATTTAATTTCCTGGAATCACTAACTGATTAAGAATCAAAATAGTTGGCATTAAAAGAGCTAATTCAATTTACCGAAACATATTTTTATAATCACTCCCACTGATTGCTCAACTAATTTTGGTTGAAGAGATCGTTTACAAGAAACCAGTAGTAGTTTCCGATTGTGGTTAGTTTTATGATTACACGGCAATGTAAAAATTTCGAGGTAATGTTAGAGATAATTAAACGTAAATATTTTGGCGATGAATCGTTAAAACTGGTCTTGCAAAAGAAATTAAATTTGTATAAAAATTCAAAAATCGTTGTGAACTCCTATCTCGGCCTCTTCTATAGCGTTTATATATGTTGGAGATAATTTTTCAATATATAAACCCATATAAAGATGCTCCAATTCACCTTCTCATTACGCCAAAAAATTAAGTTGCAATTAACAATCCCATTTCGCCAGGGAACTGTCTCAAAAATGTCTTCTTTTTCTGGAATAGTTGCGTTTGTTTACTTATTTAAAGCATAAAAAGGTCTTCCTTAAAGTTAGAAACATAAAGACACATATGAAAAATTAAATAAAGTCATCCGATCATAAAAGCGGAGGAAGTGTGAAGGATAGAGGAAAAATGTGCTAAAAGTAACGGGAAAGGAAAATTGCAGTTAAAAAAATTCACTGCGCCATTAAACGCGTAATGGAAGGAAAAGGGAAGGATTAACGATATCAAAGAGGAAGTATGCGCGTGGAATCCGCGTTGAACTCCACTCTTAGAAGAGGCGCACCGTTGGGAATGACAAGCAGCTGCAAAGAAAGGGGTGAAGCAAATAGTAGGACATGAATCCTAGAAAAGACAAAACGGCTTTTGGTAGCTATTGGAGGAGGGGTTGTGTAGTTAGATCTTCTCCATTATCATCAACACATTTTACAGTGCGAATAGGTTATCCAAGAGATGGTAGTGAGTTATTCATCATAAGTGGAACAAAAACTATGGACAATGATACAATTTACAATTATAGTTAAAAATATGAAAAATTAGCTATTATAACAATTGAAGACATCCCGAAAATTAAACACATTAAACACAATGGCTATAAAAAGCATGAAATAATACCAAATTTGAATCATAATAGTAATATAGAGTCAATGGCTGAGTAATATTATTACCATACCCACTGCGCGAATAACTGATAACATACATTTCTCAGATGAATTGAGGATCGATATTTAATAAAGTGAGAGTCAAAGCATTCATATGATATTAAAATTGGTTTTCCAAATCGTATGGTATATAAACACATGTAGTGGCTGCAGTAAATTCTATAGCCAACGCTTACAGTTAAATTCACTTACTATTAAATGACTCACTGCATCACTCACTAGTACATTACGCATACTAATGATATGAAATGTTATGATTATGAAAGCTCTCTAACATCTATACCATGTTATTTTAAGTTTTCGGTAATGAACAATTACCATCAGGATAATATCTTTAATGAACGTCTGCTTGCATTTTGAAAGCATTTATAAGGTAATTGGCTGTTTGCATAATTTTATCAAACATTTGCTTTATGAAAAAGTCGAAGAATTAGAAGTCGAGACGATATTCTAAAGATCAAAATATTAATGAATTCGTAAGAAAAACGGGAAAATAGGAGAGAGAAATGAGAGAGGTGAAAAGCAAGGAAGTGAGAAAATGGCAAGCGATACGTAGTAAGCATGAGAGAGTAAGGCCATGTTTGGCTGGAGGATTGAAAAAAGGCACATAAGGAGGCAAAAAAGAGATGGCGCTGAATTATTCACGCAGTCCCTTCTTCGGGTCCTTCCTTTTTATCGCCCACATAACATTCCTACCTTTTTCTCCTCACCATCCCTCCACTGAGAATCTCGCGTTCCTTTCCTGATTCGGCTCGCCAAAGACTGTCTCTTGAAATAATCATTTTATTGCGTCACGTCCTAGAGGAGCTGTCATGGTTTTCAACCACCTGCGCGACAGAATTTCCGAATTTTTTATCACTTTCGTCAACTTCCAATGGGTATCCGATTTCAGACACTTCTCGGAATCAGATGCGAATTTGATACGTGTGCTTACTACAACCGCTTGCAACGTCTACCTTAAACATTTCAATTTTAACGTCATTCAATATTCTTCCTGTTTGCACGATAAAATGAAAAATGCACGCTTCATATTAGAAGGAAGAGAAGATGAATCTTAAATTCATTGTTTTATTGTTAAGACTATCTGCAAAGTAAGATATCGTTCCATACAATATCAAATTAAAGCTATGAGGTTATGCTACAAATCGCGAACATATGCAAATAAGTATTTTACAGAATATAAAGCCTAATTATACATATAGCTTACATGTATAAAGCCGCCAGAATAGTTGTTAAGTTCTGTAACTTTTAATATTGGTATTTCCGAAAGGCATTACCGAACTACTGCATAAATACCTGAGATAAGAAAATGTTCTCAAGAGGATTAGAAAAGAACGACCGCACGAGAATTACTCTGATTAAGGGCAGAATTTTAAATGATCAGAAAATGAATCTTCAATCCCCACTATTTTTATTACAAATAGTTAGGTTTTAATCGTGTATTCACTGTATACTTCAGCATTTAACTACAAAACTCTAGATGATATCCGAGAAAACGATTAAAGAAGGCAAATTAATATATGAAATTCGTTGTAAATGGAATACTACCGTCGGTATAACGGTATTGTCTCTGATTTAACAAACTGCAGCCAAAATATATGAATTTGCCAATTTATACCAAATTTGAGATAATCATGATCGAAATAAGGATAAGAGTATTTTAACATCAAAAGAGAAAAATGCGGTAGCTACACTGAGAAATACTTGCAGGGTCAGTAATGAATATTTAAAGACGAAATTAGACGCACTGAAATATTTCAGCCTGAATTTACGCAGAACTGCTCAAAACAGACTAAATATCATTTCTCCACCAAAAAAGGATCTATAAGTCATCACTTAGCTAGAAAGTACGTTGGCCACACCAAATCCATGCCGAAGGTACGTATTCACGAATTTCGGTAGCAAAATATACATGCGAGTTATTATTTTCCTTTTCAATCACAAATAATAAATGAATTCAAACTGAAACGACGCAACAATACCCTGTGACGGACGCAATACATCGAAATGCCCAGAGGAAGGAAATTTCCGAGCAGGTCACAATTTTAATCAATTTCAGAATTCGCTGCGGGAGCCAATTTGCCTCAAGCGAGCATCAAGTTCACATTTTCTTCAACGTCAATTAAAGCCACAAAGAAGAGGTATTACATTAGGCAGCAAAAAGTTTGTCCACGAAATTACTTACAAATCCGTGTAATTAATCAATACAAACAATTTAAACTCAAATAGATAGGAGAGGCTTCCGCTTTTTCTTGTAAAACAAGAAATCGTCTAAATTAAATCCCTACAGAAACTATCGCTCTCGAATGCAACTTTTAATGTTAATTTGAATTTTTAATAACATATTACCTTCAATATATAAACGGGGAAAACCAGCAAAAATATAATTAAAGAGGAATATTTCAGTTACGACGATATTTTACGAGTTATTAAAAAAAACACATTTCTCGTAGATTAGGAGCTGTAGGTAGAAACCGGATAGCCGATTGCGTAGTATAGTCTTTTAGGGGAGATTATATTTGTATATAACTTCATAACGATGAGATCTTTGGAGAATATTGTGTCTACTTTTATCCAAGTACAAATATCCATCCAGTCAAAAGGAGACGTACCTATGTCGGCATGTGGTTAGTTAAAGTTACAATGTTCATGAAATTTGAAATCCTTTTTCCACCTTCATTTTCAAGTTTCACAAATATGCAGCTTTAACACTGATTATATCTTTTGATAGCTGAGTACAAATATATGTAAATTTGGAATCATATCTCGTAAAATGCGAGTAAATGACAGATAAAATGACGATAATATCACTGAAATGTTTAAAGGCGTGAAAATAAACAGAAGACAGTTACATTTTTACTGAGAAATTAAGTTACGAAATAACCCTTGAGGATGCACATTTATTTACACACTGAGTTTTTTCAATAAATATGAAAAGTGGAATATACCTTGCATATAACATTGATACCGAAAGATTTTCGCAGCCCGTTAGGACACCCCAAAGCTCGGCATGGAATGCTACGGAAAATCAGAAACATAGTCCAAATATATAAATTGCATTTCCAGTCATCTACAAATAATTAAAACCATTATTCGTTCGGCAACGTATTCATTTTCCAAATTTGATTCGCTCAATTTCTTTGGCGGGTATCAATTTCCCGACAAGCGATAAAATACACCGAGGGAATTCGGCGCTTTCAATGATCTCGCACTTAACATACAACCAAAATCTAATTACCAACTCCATCTACTCTCCAAGTCATGCGTTCGCACCTCATTTCCCCGACTCCGGATTTATCTCCAATTATATTCCCTTTCCTCCTAATTTGAATTCTCCTTCTTCCCGTCTCCTTCATTTCCTACAGAATTCAAACCTGTAACTCTGCAGAAGCATAGCCCATTCTCCCCGAGAAATTTTATTACTTGCCACGCACCGCTTGCGATCCTCGGCACCCAGATGCCGCTCCTCTTCTCCCGCATAGGCACTTAATTTCAGAGAGAAAAATTCTACAAACGTTGGAGTGACGGAATTGGACATAATTTATCACGAATGGAACGACTCAAAATAGGTTTATTTTTAGACTAGCTGTTGTCCGGAGTTCCCTACGATCAATAATTTTACGTTAATCAAAAACAGGTAGACAGAGACGGACATATTACTACAACACATCTGTACGCGACTATCAAAAAATCCACTCAATCCATACTTAATTTCATCATATTTACTTTTTACTTCCACGCATAGAAAACTGTCCGTGATTAGTACTTTGCGCTGGTTGTTTGTAGCAGTAAATTCGATCAGAGAAGCAGAATGAGATGTAAAAAATTCTGATGATAGAATATTGAGATTAAGTGACTCAATCATGGAGACCGAGCGGTTGGATTCAGAATTCGTTAAACATAAGTTGGTGTAAGGAAAAGGAGGTTGGAACGGCTGTTTATGAATTAGAGGTTTAAAAACACTCCGAAAGTCGCCTTCTTATCCACACACACCTTCAGAAATTATAGAAGTCCGACTACTCACCTCGCCTATTCACTTCCTTTGTGGAGACCCCCTGAGGATGGAGGCTTTGTCTCCGAAATGATCATTGGGCCTTCCCAGAAATCGGTAATCCGGAGCTTCCCGTTTGTCTTTGAGTTCCACTTGCCGAAAGACGGCTTACGGAGTGTTTTTAAACCTCTAATGCATAAGTTGGTGTGGAAATCACCCATTACTATTAAACTATCATAGCTATTTAAGAGCTCAGACAATGATTCATCGATATCGTATAGTTGTCAGATTTTAGGCAGACTATAAACAATACAGTAAAGTAATTTCTGAGCTGTGGATGATTTTAATCACTAAGTACCCAGGACGAGAACAGTAATTAGGTTGTGAGTGGAGTGAGTATTACTCTATGTTCTAGATGTTGTCGTCCGGCATCATTTTTACCAATCCTATCGTTTCTTATTGAACTTAAATTTTAATTATCATCTAAAGATGAAGGAAAACTAGTTTTCAACCATGATTGGAACAATTACGTCGATTCCGTGCGTATTTCATCGAAGTTAGCCAGAACGCTTTGAGGATAGACTTGGGAGAAAGTGAAGTTATTCTACGCAGATGCTGCTTGATTCAAATGAGAGGGAAATAGGGCTCGTTTTGTGCATTGCAAGTAAGTCGATTGAGTGGAGTTAAATATGTTGGCCTTTGTGTTTAAGATGTCGCTTTTATGGTTCGAGAAGATCTGGGTAAAGAAAGGGATCAAGGCACTCATAAGAGGGGGTAAATGACGTGCGTGAGAGGTGGCAAGGAATAATGAGAGTTTGCAATCGATAGCTCAGATATAAGAGGGTGAATGTTTAATCATGTTTATCAAGGCGTTAACCATCATGAAGTAAAAACTTCTGGTAGTGATGTGATGAATAATATGGCAGTTTTGTATCTTTCAATCTTTAGTGTGCTTTGAAACACCTTCAACTGTTTCCATGACTTCAATATGACTTGCTTGAGCTGATGTTAGATCTATCTCAGCTTCCACAAAATTCCTACAAACGCAGTTCTCCACCTTGAGACACATTCTTCTTCCTAAGCTTCCTCTCCACCCTCATCCTGCTGAATCCTCTCCTCGCT
The DNA here is from genome assembly GCA_000376725.2 of Ladona fulva. Classification (NCBI taxonomy): domain Eukaryota; kingdom Metazoa; phylum Arthropoda; class Insecta; order Odonata; family Libellulidae; genus Ladona; species Ladona fulva. The sequence goes on along the minus strand of KZ309189.1, from coordinate 1,807,805 downwards.
GTATCTTTCCCAAGTCTCTTTTACATACTACATTATCCTAAGTCTATCTGACGATTTCTTATTCATCCACTTTCCACTTCTTCTTGTCTTTCCCATTCTATCCCTTAAATCTTCTTTTCGCTTTATCTCTTCCTTTTTTCCATCAGGAAATCCGCATCTTTTTTTAACACCTGTTTTCTATCAATCATAACCCAACCACTATTTATCTTTTCATCGCTATTTTGGTTACCTGGTGGTTGAGACGACACGTTTCATATTACATAAACAATGTCTAATGTGACTGCGTTTTAGCTCGTTATTTTATTAGCAAATAATTTTTGTGGTATACAGAACGATATTTTCAGAAACAGAATATTGCAGACAGAAATGTTGTATTGTAAGAAAATTCAACCGCACTCTATTCTAAGGCCTCGAAAATTTAGTGACTTCATTGGTTGCAAATGATTTCATAATGAAAATATGTCTGCCCTGGTAATAAGAGAGCCTTTAGCAGTTATTAAAGAGAATACTTTAGACATATTTCACAACTGCAAATAGCTAATTGAATTTCTGTGGAAATAATGAAATTGTAAATCTGACCAAAAACGTTATTGAAACTTCTTGAAACTTACCTCTAACCCCTTAGGATTGATATACCACTCTTATATGAATTAATTAAACAATTAATAAAAAAATAACTTATGAATTAAATAAATACTGCGGCATTGTAATGATGTCAGAATTACTGCTGTATGAACTTGCAGTACTTTTTTACGTTGTTATAGGTGTAACGAGTTAAATTTGTTATTTCCCCGCACACCTGATCCCCCACACATTTCCCCCACACATTCACTTATGGTCATCTCCGCATAAAAATGCTTAAACTCCTTGTACTATATTGCGCCAGAATTATTTGCAGTTGTTTGTAGTGACAATGGATTAAGATTGAGAAGAAGCCCTGGCTTAATAAAAGATGTTGTACTTCATATTCCTTTCCTCGCCAGCATTCTCTAGGATTTGTCGGCGGCTATGAAGTCTGTGTCAAACTTTCCCTTTCTCAAGGCTTTGATCCTTAAGGGATCAACAAGGATTTCACCTAATGCTAAATGTTTTCAACTTTTGAATCTAAAGTGGCCTTCTGAATGTGTGCAATGGACACCCAAATACCTAAATAAGCCTAAAATGCTGAAGCACAAACCTGAAAATCCCCCTGAAATCGTAATTTCGATACTTCGACTTTTTCTTCACAGGTCAATGAATCCACGAACAACTAATAATAAAATATGATTAGATATTTGGTAATTTTAGTGCAGATTGTTTTATTAATGCGATGAGTTAACAGATTTTTGACAAGAAGCATTCATATATTTTTGTATATAAAAATATATTTGTGATATATTGGAATACATTTATAGATATAATAATTACTATTGTACTTTTAAACTTAATCTTCATATTTTAATACATAAATTTTTTAACAGCCATATAAAATTTTATTTATCGATTTTTCTATCCTTATATATCAATTGAGTTGCAAGCATTGGAATGCAAGACGGGAATGTTGCGTCTAACTAATATTAAAAACGGTTTACATTGTATGTACAGTAAAAACTGTTTTTTAAGGGACTATGTGGAAGCCGCTTTTTAAGAGGGATAAAGGTTTCGCTGAGATATGAGAACTTTCTCTTTGCTTGGCCATTAAAAACAAAAGGATAGGGATACTTGGATATATAATTGATAAAAAAGTGCTACACGCCTTAAAACAAAAAGGATACTTCTTTAGTTTACTCTATTTTCCATAGTGGTAGATGGGCTATCTAGAGATACACTGTACAGTCCTTATGTAATACTACGAGTAGTAAACGCCCCCACCCCATGACGGGACTTAATGTAGTTTAAAAATATATCTGGTCCTCCAAATCACAAAAAAATTCTGCCGTAAAAAACTCAATATATTTCTTATCATATAAATTATTTATAATATTTATTCTACTGTTTTAATGTCATGAAAGCCTAATTTACGTAAATTTCATATAAAAATTATACTGATTATCCCCGTGCACTTATATGGGATAATTCAAGAAATCAACATTCAACAATGGCCTTAGTCGTCAAAGGGATGGGTTGCTTATTTCCCAAATATTTTACGAATTTTCCGTCTATTTTATCAAAGTTCTTGTAATTTCGGAATTATATGAACGATTCACGACTAAAATAAGATTTTATGGTAATTTTCCTTTCTTTTGGCACTTCTCTTGATTTCGTACGACCATTATTTCTAATAATTTAGTATAAGAAACAACCACTGCAGGTAACGAAAACCTATTTTACGTACATTTCTTATGGAAAAGTAAACTAACTGATTATCTCCGTGCATTTATATGGGAAAACTCATGAATTCAATGTTCAACAATTGCCTTGGTCATCATAGGGACGGGTTGTTTATTTCCCTAAAAATACGAATTTTCCGTCCATTTTATCAAAGTCCTCGCAATTTCAATATTATATGAATGATTCACGACTAAAATAAGATTTTATGATTATTTTCCTTTCTTGTGACACTTGTCTCAATTTCGTAGGACCATAGTTTCTAATTTAATTTTGTAAAAGGAACAAACTCTTCAAGTCATGAAAACGCAATTTACGTTCATCTCTTATGGAAACGTATTCGGTGCTCCTGGGTTCGAACCCGGGCATTTACAGAGATGAGAATAGTTTTCCTGGGGTTTCAGCATCGTAGAAACACAATGCAGTTTCTTTCATACCTCTATGTCAAGCCGTTTCTATGGGGATGGACAGACGGAGAGACATTTGCTTTTTATGTATATCGCTTGAGAAAGAGCCGCGAAAAGATTTCAAAATTAATTGTTTACGGATAAAGGCGGGATTGAGAACTCCAATAAACACAGAAAATCGAAAATGTAAGACTTTCTGACAACTTTTCACTAACGTCGTATGAAGGGAAAAGTTTTCATTTCTAAGAATGCCTGCACAATTCTGGGAAAATGATATCTACGTAATAATGCGCTGTTCTATGATTCATTCCACCTCATTCCTCTAACACGCATTCCATCTTTCCTTTTTTTCATTTTCATCTCCCCATTCCTCATTTTCTCTTCGTTTCTGGAGGAGAAGATGAGAGCCTGACTCTGCTCCTTTGACTGATACGCAAAATCCCTCCCACAAATGCCAAGGATCTCCCAAGAAAAACTATCTTCGTTCTTCCGCTCTGCCCCTTCGACTTCTGCTCGTCCCTCTCACAAAGACCACGAGGCGTTTTTCGTCCAAAAAAACCCTTTATTTTTTGCCCTTGCGAAATAGACGGATAACTCGAGCGGAAAAGCAGTGCAGTGCGGGATTTTGGAGGTAGGGACACAGCGCTATAACGTCGCAGCGGGTGAAAAAATAAACAGGGACAAAACACGATCACATTTCTGATTTTTTTTGCTGGCTCGTCGTACGCATTATCAGAGGAATTCGTTGCTGAGTGTCTCAACTATTGGCGATATTTTCGAGAGGAGGGAGACATTTGAGATCATTTGTTGAAAAAAAGGTACGAATGGCTTCTTAGTCACCAATTTAAGAGGGATCTGTTACGAAGTTTTGTAGGATTTCATCCGTGGCTACTACGGAACGATCGAAAGACTCTCTAGCGATCATCTTTCGCTCTTTACACGCTCTTGGCTTTGCGAATTGTTACGTCGCAAATATTATTTTGCGATGATCCAACTTCTTCTTAAGTAGAGTAATATATATTCAAATATTTAAAGGTGGAAACGTTATACCTCATTAAACTTCTTTATGCTGATACTTGTAACTTTTACTGATATTTGTCAATGCTCACACCATGCACTCGTAGTTGTTCTCCTTACTGTCAGACAGTTTTGTTTTCCGTAATTATGTTTAAAATTTAACCTTAAAACTCTTCCCCGTCATATTCATCCCATGTGCATAGTTAGAATGAAGTTGGATATGTACAATATGAAGTCATACTGAAACCCGGCGAATGGAAATCATACTGACTTATTTTCCAAAAATTTACTTTTTATGAAGTAACGTGAACATTTAGTTCAGTTGCTGTAATAATTCGTATAACTACATGTTCGAGGGTAATTGAATTTACTCTCCTTTATAATCGGCGACGATAAATGGATGTATCCGAATCATGTTTCCAAAGCAACGGTTTTTCTTTTTTCAACTGTTATATTTTAACAAAGGGAAAGTAATCGCTTTTCGATGAGTCCGCAAAAGAGTCTTTTTTACACTTCAACCCAAGCCACAAACCAAAGGCTTCGTTCTTACGGAAGCAATTGTTTCTTCCCATTATCCTCTCCGAGATGAAGTATAGATTGGTCTTCGAACTCATCGCAGGAATGAGTTTCCCGACTCCTTTAGTTTCTTCCAAGAAAAAAATTATAAGGACTGAGAGAGTTTGTTTGGAAGTACATGAAAAGGAGCAAAAGTTGAGACCTCGGGGGAGGAAGACGTTTTAAATGGGTGTTGTGTTACATCGACAACATCCCGAGAAACTTCTTCTGCTTCCTTCTCATAGCACAATTTTTCTTATTTCCTCTCGAGAACCTTCAGCAAAGTAATCTCAAAGGACTCTCTTTGCTTCCTCCAATAGAGGCGGAGGGCAAAATTGAACCTTGAAAAAATAAACCGTTTCCTATATGCTCGGCACCTTGCTCTTTAAAGGTAACTGCGAATAGATTTCTAAAGGACTAATGGGAAACGGAATTATAAGCCTCTAAACCTGTTTTTCAAAAATCCACGCTGATTAAATTCTATGATCTCTAGTCTCTGAGCTTCTTTTTAAATAATAAGGCTGTAAAACTTTCTAGCTTATTGCAATAGTCATACCACGTGTATCTTAGTGAAACATACGTCAACATAAATGAATTATCGTATTATTTTACGCCTTATTATAGTCAATTTCTGTAAGAATATTTAATATAGGTAATCGATTTTTAAAGCTGAGTTTAGCATACAGTGATGATAGCTACTTGATAAATAATTTCCCTAATTTCATTACCACGTGACCAGTTCCACAAATGATCTTATTTAGGATATTCATAGCTCATATTCAACTATATTTGTAAAACGAATTACTAAAGTATAAAGTGAGTTTTCTAAAAAGGTGACCTTTGTCTGGTCGTTCCTTCTCTAATGCAAAGAGAGTCATTAAAATTGATAGTAAGCTATAAAGATTTATAAAAGGAGACGTGATTGGGAATAACGTCCTTTTGACATTAATGAGGTTATTGTTATTAATTCATATATTCATAACTGATAAATGAAAGAAAGAAACGTGAGGGAAAAGACAAATGATTTTCTCAAACGTACATATTTAGGAACAAAATCAAATTTCGCCAATCGCAAACAATTGCTCATAGACTTCCAAATATAATTCTATTTCTTAAGGAAGAAGGTTATTAAATTCCTTCTCGAGGAAGGCGAAGACGAAGAACTACGGAATATTTGCTTCATTAGTAAAAACAACAACTAACAGAGCAACTATAGGTTATTATTAGATTTTAAACACTTGAAATGAATATACCGTATGCCGCTAGTTCAGAGAGAATGCTCACAGAAATCGTAGCTCTTCCTCCATAAGGTATTTTACAATGAAAAAGGGAATGTACTCTCAAGGATTTAATTCCGTATCGCTTTTAATATAAGAAGCTTTTGTTTCAAGTAACCCTATTGAAGGGTGGTTTTAATTTAAAGGTCAAAGGTGATAACGTGGCATTTCTTTTGCAGCATAAATTTATATTCAAGACATGTAAGACTTTTTTTTAGGTAATATTTCTCCCCGAGGAACGAGAAATCTTTAACAGCAAACGCCTCCATGTAGAAAGAATTCAAGATAAATAGAAAGCGTGGGGAAACATAATTATTTTGATGAAAGGCTTAAGAATTATACATCCTCGAGAAACTTTATAACTACATTAAACTTTCATTTGCGATTCATATGTTTTATGAAATGAATTCCACAGGCTCCCGGATAGCCAAGTGGGCAACGCGTTCGACTTCGGTGAAAGCGGTCCCGAGTTCGATTCCCGGTGGGAAATAACCTAAGCTAGCCATTAATAAATAACTAAATAACCCATTTAATAATACTACCAATTAATTCCACGGATAACTATTTCTATGCTATTTTAACCTTTAACCAGATAACTAACCGTTCAACGAGTCAAGTAAAGATGCAAACAATACATGCATTGAAAAATCAATATTGAATATATACATTTTATTTATCTGACTTTTATCAAAATGTAGCCATTTATAGTGAAATGGTAACAATGATAGTTAACACTGTAGTGTGTTACTGATTTAGAGACACATACATCCAATGCACAAGGAAGGTAAGGTAGTACTTTCTTGTGTTGTATGTGCCAACAGTGCCCATCAAATTGCCGCCAAACATCTAAACATCTACATCAATACCCTACAAGCCACCTTCCGGCGTGTGGCAGAGGATGTAAACACCGGATGTTCGCGCTATTTCTTTATCTAGTTATTATCGCGTATCGTTCGCGGAAAGAACGAGTCCTTAAAACGACTAGTCCTAGCATCTATTTTCCTTGTTTTACGCTCATTTTCGGATCGGTCAATATAGCAGGGGGATGGCATAATATTCATTACGTTTTCCGCAAACGCACTATCTCGAAATTATCAAGTAATCGCAGCCTAGCTTCCGATCTCCTTTCTTTCAAGGATTCCCAACCTGCGCAAGAGAGCATTTTCGTAACACTAGCTTTTTTTATCGTAGCATTTTTTCACAAAATGTATTGCCTTGCGCTGCACTTTCTCGAGTTCGCGGGTGTACGTTTCATTCGCTGGATCCCATATACTTGCCGCATATTCAAGATGGGATCTGACGAAGCTGAACTAGCATCGCTCTCTAACCTTTTCATCGCATCTACAATGCGCTTTATGAAGCCGAGTTTTTGGTTGCTTTACCGCAGACCTTTCGGATATTGATGCTCCAGTTTAAGTTATTCGCAAGAGTGATCCCGAGATATTCAACTTTCTCAACTACATTTAAATTTATTCCGTTCATTTTGTACGGGTAATTCGGACAAATTTGTTTTCTTTCGAAGAAATTAACGATGGAGCATTTACTAACATTAAGTTCTAATTACCATTTTTCGCACCACCTATGAATGTGGGCTAAGTCGTTCGATAGGATATCGCGATCTTCCGCGTTTGATATTTCTCTATATATTACCCAATCGTCCGCAAATATCCTCACATTGCTATTTATCTCATCGCTCAGGTCACTGATATATATAAGGAAGAGAAGAGGTCCAATTACGCTGCCCTGAGGTACGTCAATGAATTCAAAATAAACTGCTCACTAGAGAATGCTTTTTAATCCAGCATAAATTACGGAAAAAGAAGTAATTTATACGAAAATCCATGACATTTTCATTAAAAATGGTTTACGTAAAACTTTAAAATATTTCTTAATAAGAACGCAAAAGACTTGAATCATTGTTAATCAAATATACGCATATTTAAAGACACTTCACGAAAGAGAATGACCATACATATCGAACTTTCTGCAATTAACGCACTTTATTAAGCTTTTGTAAATACGATTCGTAACAAATTTGATATATTACTCGAGATTTATGAAGCCTTTGCATCCGAAAAGAAGGGCGTGCGGGTAAAATTCATTCAAATAAAACGAAAATAAAAAAGACATAAAAAGTGACCCAATTTTCTCTCGATAAATAAAAGGTTAGAAGATGTCGATGCACGAAAGAGATATTGCGACCCCCAAAAAGTCCGCAGTGGTCAGAAACGCGGTGTAAAAAAATCATCAGTCCCCTGAGTGGAACGTGCAATGAATCAAATGTCGCATATGGAGGACGACTTGCAATGATTTGGAAGAAAAGGGAGAAACGCTCCGAAGATGGAAAAGTGAAAGTAGATATGGTCCAAGTCAAATGGAAGAAAGGATATTCTTAACTATCTTTAAGATGAGAGGAAACGAGAAAAATGGTGGATTCTGAAAGAGGAGCGATCGGACTGCGCTTATTTTTGGAGGAGGAAAAATCTCGGAGCGGGAAAAAGAAACCAAAGAGAAAATCGGATAACAACGGAGGTTGATACCTCCTTCACGACGGAGTTATGGTCGAAAATTGAGCGCAATCTCAAAATGGCCAATGGCATCCGAAAATTTATTATTATCTTTCATTTAATTTTTAAGTAAGATGAACAGAATACCGCGCTTTCGGCGGAAAATTATCTATCTTGCATAACAGATTTTCAAGAGTGAGAAATATTTACAACAAATACAAACAACCAAAGAAAAAGAAATCCTCCTTCATAAATATTGGTGAGTAAAAAATATGGCGAAAGAGAGTACTTTAAAATATCATTGGAGGTTAATCGAAACTTCGGTAATTAATGAAGATTTATTCCATCTCTATCGCATTTTCTTAAGTATTTAACATCCTGGAAACTTTTTACAGGAAAAATTCAACCGAGGAAGCTATTACTTTTTGGAAATTTGTTTAATGTAATTGACTCATTCACATTCACTTTACGATAAAACAGAAATCGTCACAGAAATGCTCTTAGATGCAGGTTTTATATCCTTGAGAGAATGGAGATTAAGCTGCGATTGCTTGATAAAATTAGAAAAAGTATACTTATGCGACCCCCTTCTGCTACTTCGGCCGATCCGAGATTGGGCGTAAAATACGAGAAATAAATGGGAGGACAATTCGTTTAAGAGACTTACTCTTTCTGCGACCGATAATAATAAACTAAAGAGGTAACTCGTACGCTTGGTATTTACGCCACTCGCCGAAATGCGAATTACAGGGTATTTATGCAGAAGTAAATACAAAATTAATTTCAAGAGATTAAAGAATGGTTATTCAAAAATTATCTTTATTTTTTGGAATTCCTAATTTTCAGGAATAAGCATGGAATATATGTTTTATATACTTGGAGATATGTGTGTAAAACTCTTTCTAAAGATACATTTGATTTTGCAAGGTGCCAATAAACTGACGATTCTTAGTGTAATGCAAGTAATTTACAGGAAAAGCAACCACATCTTGGCGACCGACTTATTTAGAGACTGATACATTCTCTACGTCACAAAACGTAGAATCAAGTAGCCTTCGGAAATTCAAGAGACGAGTGACGTAAAAATGTAATCTTCTTTTATTCTATATAAGTCATATGCAAAATGTTGCATTTGCTCAAGGAAACCTTTGCAGTAAGTGCTACCAACAGCACTCTCTAAAGGCTGAGTTTTTTTTTTCATTTCACAAGATTTCATGCGCCTTTAACTTTCGTCTATTATGTGTATATAAATAGGTTTCCACAAGGCCCAGGTAATCTCGTCTCGTGGGCTAATCTTTTACTTATTGTAATCCATTAGTAATTTCGCTTGAATGAGACGAATGGAAATTAATTTACTGCGTAGACTTAATTAGAAATTAAGCGGTGCCATGTTTAACCTACCGTCTCAGCCGTTAAAACACCGTTTTCGTAATGATGAAGGAGTATCCGGGACTTACCTGTAAGAAATGAAAGAGTTAATTAATCATCTAAGGAAAGAATGAGGAGCACAAATTCATTTTCCTTCCTTCGCTTCTTAATTTCTACAAATGTCAAGGCTTAATTAAATATTATCAACGCGGGCAGCGCGTTCGATTTTACTGAAAGCAGTCCCGGGTTCGATTCCTGGTGGGTACCAACGAAAATGACATCAGCTGTCGAAGTACTTTTAAACATACTACTCTTTTGGTCTTATAAATGCCAGTAGAGCGATATAACGACCATCGAGGTATATGCGAAAACTGCGACGGCCGACACATCTGCTCATTATCTCCACTCTCAGATCATGTGTCAATTCGTTGGCTTTCGGTACAGTAGTCTCTCTTGATAATTCGCAGTTACCAAATCTCATGATAACCAACTTATCGAAATGAAAAGTTCATATTTTCTACTAGTTAAATACTAATTTGTATTCCAAATTAGCTATCCGCCTTCCTAAGCTCAAGCAGTTTCCGCAAACACAATCTGATAGAGGATAGCAGTATAAGAATTTATGAAGCAAGGTGTAGAAGCATAAGATATTAAAAAAAGAATAGATAGAGAACTATATGATAATACATTTCGTGCGAAATTTGGCCTGTTATTGTCCGTTATTTATCAGTATAAATTACGATAATATTAATAGATATATTTAGTCTACCAGAATAATTTAATGTACCTGAACTCATTTTTATCTATATCATTATCTAAATTGCAATAAGAGTTGAGGTCCCAGTAACATCTTTTTCAATCGCATCAACCCATACTTAGATAACGTCGGTTATCTACTACAATGTGTAAATGACAAGCTCGAAAGCTGATCGCTTTTGCAACTGTCATTAGCTATCAAAAGCCTAGGAGTAAAAATTAAGTGACTAGACGATACTGAGGTATATTTTACTTGCAAGTTCCACTAAGTCAGAATGATGAGTGTAAAAAGTTCGCGAAAGTGCAACAGAAAGATCTCATAAACATTAATTTCATAGAAGTCTATAAAAATTGATAAATATCAATTTTATCGATTTGCATACCTCGGTATGCCTTTATTTGATCATAGCCATGGTAATGAATGAGGGAAGGAGGTTAAAAATTCATTTTCCACTATCCTATGAAGCCAAATTGAAATTATTCTACCTAGCTGATGCGTTATAGATTCACAGCTATGGTAGCAGGAAACAGATAACTAGAATAAAAAGGCGAATATCAAATTATCATAAGAATGAATGAAAAAAAGCGAAAGGAAAACGTACGTTTCAGTGTGCAAGAAAAGCAACGCTTAGATTTCTTTATCCATAAGGTTCGGAATGGCTCCATATTTTGCTTCCGTCCTTTCTCTGTTTCCACATTCCATTCGATTGCAGAATTTTATCACCCATTCTCCCGTTGCAATGCCATTCTCTACACAGCGAGTACGATTTTCTCTTTCTTTGATCTCCGCAGTTTTTTCCGCTGTGGAATATCGCATGCGCCACCAAGCGTACTTTTCCAGCTATCGAACATTTTTTCCTGCGAAGCGTCGACATCCGCGCTTCCGTCAATATCCCGATGGAAAGGATCAGCGTCAGCTTCAAATGGACCAAGTGTACATCGTCACAGTTTGGCCATTCAAAAATGTGATTTTCGCCAGCAAAAAAGTTCCCCATTTTAGGATGGCAACTGTTGATAAATGCGCTTAAACCGCTGGCGATTCAACCGATGCGAGCATTCGGCGATACGATTTCATATCTTGGTGTCATTTATTTTGCAATCTTTCTCGATAACTTTTATTATGCCTAATTTTTGTATGACTTTCAGATTCTATAATACAATTATTATTATGATTAGCATATCATAGTCTCGCATCATCACGGCAGTTAAAAATAAAACAGTTTATATACCTTACACATCTGCAAAATGTCTTTAAGAGCAATACGCATGGCAAACATAAAACGTATAAAATATAAACTACGGCTGGCAGATAATAAGGCAGAGGCACAACGCAGTAAATAATTTTTGCATTACTTCCAAATCCCTCGTAGGGTAGAGATGCTCCTTGACATGCGATTTGGAGAAAGGAAAGAAATAAGTGCCACTCAATCATTATGTTAACCATTATATTAATTATTTACTGAATTTACATTGAGAAAGAATGTTAGGAAAGTTTATGTGGAAAACCTGAAGTGATCATGAATTAATGAATCGTTCTAAAATGTAAATAATGCACCGAAATATCCTCAAATACGATGTTTTTCTTTATTTACAAACATCGGAATGACTTGACGCATATTTTATACAGCACTGGCTGACTTTTATGCCATAGTGGACCATGCAAGCCATAGAGGATCTTGCTAGCGACGGACCTTTTAATGACGTCAGCGGCATCTGCACCATTTCCTCTTCCGTCATAATTTATAGGCGACAGTGGCGGCGCGTAGCGGCTTCTTCGAGAACAAACGACAACGCGTCTGAACTTAGAAATCATTAAGTCCATTATGGAGTAGGAAGTTAAATCGCTCATCTTCTTTATGGAATTCTCTTATCTAAGTAGAAACATGAATCTGCATTTCCGTATCTTTCGAAGATTTCCAGCCTTGTTCTCGAATGTATGCAGCGACCCCTATATCCCCAGCCTTAAAGGGAACAAGTAGTTTTTCTTCGACGGATCACCGCCACCGGCTTATCCCGATCCCGGGATTTACCCCAAACTATCCCTCTTCCTCCCATCTTTCCAAGATCAAAACTTATAAATGCTCTTCCTATTCTTCATATAGCAACCAGTGCTCCAATATTTATTTTTCTCCGAAATTCTTCGGCGCCCTTATTTTTTATCTTATTTCCGGAAGCTCATCTGAAAAAGAAGTGGATCCGATGCTCTGTTTCGCGCACGACGCCAGCCTTGGTTGAAATCGAAGTGATGCTAAAAAATGACGAGGAATTACATGCCGGACAAAAGGAGCAAGCGAAGCTTCGACACACGTTTTTTCCCATGTATTTTGTTAAAATTGAGCCTTTGTCCTCTTTTTCAGCATTTTCAACGGAATGAAAGGTGCAAAAGGAACCAGTTTAGGCATCTAACGGCTTCCCTTTAATTCACTCGCCTCTGGAGCGATGAATGCCCGTTAGCCATACTAAGTGAAGATACATAGTGCGAGGACTTCTGGGATTTGAACAAACTCCTTCCGTAGATGACATCATATCGAGCATAATGTATTTATTTAAGGGTTCCCGGATATTCCCGGAAGTGGGTAACGCTTTCGACTTCGGTGAAAGTGGTCCCGGGTTCGATTCCCGATGGGACTCTACGTGCGATATGTCCTAAGCTGTCGAAGTACTTTTATAACTACCTGAATTTATTTAATACGTAATTACAACTGGGAATGCTCATGAGTTGTTGCTATATAATTTATATCTATATTTGCTTAAAAATTTTAAACGAGAAAATCTTTCCCAACAAATTTACAACCAAATAACCGTGATATTGAAGGGTTTTCGACAAACGTTTTGGAAATACTCGTATATACTGATATCTATACTGTACTTAATGGTAATCCATCTATAAAAATGACAGTTTTAATAATTTTCAAGACATGTCTCCTTGTAAGAAAGAGAAGGTTGGAACACGGCTGTCTATGAATTAGAGGTTTAAGAACACTCCGTAAGCCGTCCTTCGGCAAGCCGATCTCGCGCTTGGAGACAAACGGGAAGCTCCGGATTACCGATTGCTGGGAAGGCCCCATATCAAAAATGTCACACAACAAAATGGATACGACAAATCCGTGGTTAATAATATTCTTACGAAACACAGACATAAACTCAATGTGAAACAACACACAACCATAATCTCAACTCAAAACCAAAAAACATCACTTCATAAAATTACCCTCTGCACCAGGGACAAGCGATAAATGGAATCATATTTTCTCAAAATTCGACCTAACCCCAGTATTCGTCAACAACAACAAACTATCCAGCCTCCTCCACAATCCAAAAGGCAACACCCCATCAATACATAAATCAGGAATCTACGAAATAACATGCCAAGACCGTAATAAAGTATACGTCGGGCAAAGTAAAAGGAAATTAGAAACAAGATTTAAAGAACACTTAGCTCACACCAAAAAAATAACCAGATTAAAAAATCAAGCGTGGCGTAACACATAAAACAACACGGTCACAGAATTAATCTCGACAACCTTATGTTAAAGACTTCCGTACAAAAAAACTCCAAAGCAGATGCTTAAGAAAGTATTCTCATTCACCAAAACAGAAGCCGGCTAATGAATAGCGATTTATGCCTGATACCGAACTCCCCTCTATACCTCGACCACCCTCAGAGAGGAAGGAAAGAAACCTCACCCTTCTTCCAGACGTCATAACGAAAAAACCCCGCCCACGTCTTCCACCCCACACCTTCACAGAAGATAAAGGTTTGACCGCCCTCCGAAATGAAAGAGCCCTCACCCTCCTTACAGACGTCAAAACAGAAAAACCACACCCACACCTCCTCCACCCACACTTATTCCCCCCAACACCCTCAGAAAAGATAAAAGCCTGAGCATTCAAAATAGTTCGAAATCATTCGAAATAGTTCGCCAAGTCTTTATATCGTATACAATATTTATAAATATTTTCTTTAAAAGTTTTACGTGACCTCCATTTTAAATTATTTAAAATATTCTTGAAATCAATTATTGAACATATGATTGACAAGTACTCCATGATGTTAATTGTTAAACTAGCAGGAACTTCTGTCGATCCTGAATGTAAAAGAGTAAGGATGGCTGATTTAGCAGCCCTTTATGCACAGAAAGGAATGTCGCCTCTAAAATTTTAACTTATTTGGCTTTATTTAATGGAAGTAATCCCTTGAGTTGCCTCACGGCAGAGATAATTCAGGTAATCGCTGATACTTAATGTGGCTTCCTGCAAACGACAGAAAGGAGTGTAGGTGAAGTGTCGGTCGATCAAGTGGTGTCGGGCAGTTTAGCGTTGGTCAAGAGAGGCAGCCTCGAGCATAAATTTCTTACAAAGATTTTTTGAGAATAAATCAGAAGAACAGGAAGACCGAGATCGCACGTATCAGAGAACACCTCTTTCTATCTCATCTCTCTATCGAATCAAAGGGTACATAGACATTCATGTCACCTCTTTCGCCATTTCAAAAATCACTCGGTGCCAAAGAAAACGGAGCCATTTTTCCTATCTCCTTTTCTCAAAAATGGGAACTTTACACTCCCAAAAAACCCTTCTCCAGAACCATTTTCGAACCTTTCCTTTACCTTTTTATTTGGCTCTCCAAATCTGCTCTACACCTTTACTTCCCATCTTCATCTCCTCTTCCACGAAAAATTCTTTACCCTGAGAAACCTCCTCCATTTCTTCTAAAACCCGTCCTACTTCCTCCGCTGTCGGGCGCAAATTGATTCCGTGAGTCTCAAATTTTGAAGGGATTTCCCCTTTGTTCCCACCCTACTTCTCCTTCCGTGCTTGCTCTGTGACGTTGCTCCCGAAGGGAAATAGAACGTTTGGTAGGTTTTCGGAGATATTTCACTTATAAAAAGGTTTTCGGTGCTATGTCTGACAGAAAGTTGGCGATCGAGGTTTCTCATCGTCCTATTTTCAAATATAAACCAAAATCGTTCGAAGATGGTTTATGGCAACAATTTTCCCTGAGATGTAACATAAACTGTCTACGGTGTCGGTCGTGAGAGGTCTATGGAAGTTGAATAAAATGTTCCAAATTGAGATAAAACCTCTAATTAAAATTACTGCATTGAAATTCACAAATACTTTTTGACTCACTTTAAAAATTTTATTTTGATATGCTCTTCCCTTTACAAGAACAAAGCACCCCGTCAGAGAAAATGACACTCCGTTTATCGGTGGAAGTTGATAAAAAGACTTCTTTCTTGTAAATGTTAACGATGAAACGAAAAAAAAAAGTTTCTGGATCTTGCTCTTAGTTTGCCCAACGTACACAGATATTTCATAGATTCCAGATTTGAGTAAGGAATCAGTGTTATCATTAGGATCATCGAATATATTGGATAATTTGTTGATGTTAAAGAGTACTGAGGTTAAGTCAAATTTGGAAAGTATGCTCCAAATTGTGTAGAAGACAACTTTATAAAATTGCGATTTTTGTATTGAGTTGAGATTAGGCTGGTCTAGTGTTTTACGTTTTGTTTTTATGTTTTCTCAGTATGGTGTTAACTATGGGATTATCTCATTCATTTTTTTGCGACATTTCAACGTTTTTCTTACAATTTATTTTTGTTTCAATTTTGGTTACAGTTACATTACAGCTGATTTCTAAGATTACAATATTCTCTGCAAAAGTAATCCTTCTTCGAATTAACTTTACACCTTTGGTCTTTTCTTTCATTGTCTCTATTGCTTTATCAATGTATAGATTGAAAATATATAATGCAAGTGGACACCTTTGCCTCGCTTTCCTTTTAATCATTGCTTATAATAATCTTACAGCTTCGCTTTTTATCACCCTTGAACTGATTTCGTTGCTGATTAACTTTGACGATTGTAATGATTTATTATAAAATAAAATCTGTTTCGGCACAATTTTCAACCAACGAATATATTTCACCAATAAGCGCCACTCGTATCGACAAAGTCGCGGCGCAATCGGATTCTAACCCAAGACTTTTCAAAGTGAGACAGTCAAGGCCAAGCAGGGCCCTTTAAGTGTGAAACTAAGACTAAAAGATAAACAATTATAATTATGAAGAATATCTAAATTAACCTTTTAAATTTAAGTTTTGGCGTATTCTAATCGAAACGTTTTAATGATATTTCCATCAGGACTTAATGTTTAAAAATTGATACCACCCTTTTCGGTGGATAAAACTCTACACATTACTCTGGTCATATACTTCAAAAATCCAAGATGCTGTCCCCATGCTGTGACTTGTCTTTAATTGTGTGTTCATGATTCTCTTATTAATAGACATTTTCCGTTCTAATTTCCATTTTTCGGATTTTCGTCTAAGATATAATCTTCTTCGCACCGTTGCAATTAAGCCGCACGGACTCGAGGCGAAGTAGAGCAAAACTCTTCCGAAACATTTATATACACGGCGAAGCACTAATAGAATTAGGAAACCGTCGTCTTTTGGACTACAGCCTCTTTTTAATGACGCATAAATTTAAACGGATGGCTATTTTGGATAATTCTTGAAATTATACTTTTCCTAGCACGGAAGAATGCACTGGGGTATGCTGGAAACGCTTAGATGTTAGCATTTAGAGAATAAATGGTATGGCACATGCAGTGAATCTATTTTCCAACCCGTTTGCTTTGCTAAGCTAGAGCAGGGAAGAAATTACGGACTTGCGTAACAATTTCTGAAAAAGAGGGAACGAAAATATGGAAGTGCTTTATTTGTGATCTCAAAGAAAGTTTTTGGAAGACGAATAGCTTTAAACCAAAGTGTTTTCTTAGAATGGAAGCAGTCTTTTTCTATAGAATTTTAGGATATATTTTACCGGTAAGCACATTACATTATGATAACTCAGATTCTATTTCATACTTTCTATATTTTTCTATTCTCTTCTCAGTTCCTATTTCTCTTTTCTTCGGAGGATTCAAATATTATCAGATATGAATTAATGAAAGGAAAGGATAACGTTGGTGCCAGAAACATTTGGTTGGCTTCGGTGCTTCACTGTGCTTTATTTTCATAACATTTGGCATAATTCATTTGGATTTTACCTCTGCCACACGCCGAAAGGCGGCAGGGGGGAAAGGTTCAGGGTATTTATATAGATGTAAATACTGACTCAAACTTTTTAAATCGTCGAAATGAATACTGAAGAAATAATATCGCAATTCTTTTTGCTAAAAAGTTAAAATTCATTGATTTGATATACTATTTTCTATTTAAATATTTTAGATAAAAACCAAATAACTTTCAGTTACAATGGGAAAGTATAAGAATACAAACCAAGCTCACGTACACTAAGGTAATTATATTACAGATTATTGAGACTCTCCTAATTTTTTTATGAAAGCGTTAATATGTTACAAAGAATCAAATATGTTAATTTTTCAAGGATTATTTGACACAAATTTAGAGTAATGTTGAGAGGATATATATATAATATCTTGGTGTCATTTANATATATATATATGCGAAGCGACGTTTTCAATAAAACCGCGAAGAGCAAAATATATTCATTGGGACGTATCGAAGAATGAAGAACACACGGTTGAAGAATGCTTATCTTACGGAATTAAACGAGGCGCGCACCCCCTTCTTTTATTCAGGTCTTCCCTCGACTAATAAAGACGAGATATCCTCCGTTTCTTGTTCCTCGGAATGCTGTAGTATTATGGAAGAGGGAGAAAAGAAAGGTGGTTCACATCCTGCTCTTTTCTTTGGTAGGCGTGGATACGGCGGCGTGAGGAGAAGATCTCTCGGAGAGGAAATGGCTGGGCTTTGGAGAAAAAGAATGCTAAAGGAATTCTGGGATATGGCGCATTCGAGGCTATATGAGAGAGGAGAGGGTGCGCAAAAAAAGGGAAAAAAGGGTGGAGCCTTTGGAAAAATATGTTTTCCCTGAAAATGGAGAAGGCGGAATTTCTACCCGTTGTTCGCTTGGATAGCATTAGTACCGCCTCTTCGGCAACCCTTCGTTCTTTCCCTCTGATTTACTTTGGCGTGTTTCGTCAATGCCCTTCCAAAGCCTCGGATTAAAGGGCTGTACTTGAGAACATAAGGGAAGTACTTCTCCGGAGTACGTTTTCGCGCCTCATGAAACGTAGAGACGTGACTAATATGGGCCATCCTTGATAGGGCGGAAATATACACTCGGAGATGAGTGCACGAATACGAATGGGATTACTGCATTTAAACTCATGAAACTGGAGGTAAGATTAATGTCAAGTGTCACATCGTACTGAAGCATTCTCGATTACATGACAATATACAAGCAATTCTAATTTATAAATCTCTCTAACTCAAAATAATAAATTTAAGGAGTTGAGAATGGTATAACGACATTAAGAGAAGGACTGAATTAGATCATGTTAACTCAGGAATGAATCAGGAAATGTAGCTTTTACTTTACAATATTATATAGCAAATATTCAAATTGAACGAACATAAATGAGTGTTTCTTTTGAGAACAGCTTGCTAGATATTTCAGTAAGGAAATTGCATTAATATAAAATTACTTCCTCTTTAAGGAATTGTACCACAGTTTAAGTTTTATGCATCGCATACTGTAGAATAAGTTATTGACTTAAATAAAATGCATCACATGGAATTTCGGGGAAGCAATGCAAGTTTTTCCTGTTTCACACTGTTGAATATTCAACAATATTACTTATTTTTCAGCCCTGAAAGTAACACCAGCAAAAAGGTTCTCAAAACATAAGCTTATTTGGTGTCAAAATGTATTGATTTGCTCTGCCTCGCGAAAAAAACTTCAACAGTGCACAAATTAAAGGCATGCCTCCGAAAGCATTTTTTACCTCATCATTTGCACCGTAGGATGTTTCGTTTTGTTTTCTGCTAATTTAGTCAGTTGTTAGATGTTTCTTTGTTATTTACCAGATTTTTAAACGATCATTATTACTGCAATTTATTGAATAATATAATATGTTTGAAGTAAAGATTCAAATCTTAAATCATCATACTAAAAAATCTTAAAAATCGATTGTTAAATATGAAAAGCTATGCGATAGCTACCGCGTATGCTATAAACTTTTGGGAATTGGCTTCGTCATTATCCTTTTTCTGGTATTTCGCAATCCATTATTAATGCGCAAAACTGGTCACTTCAGAGCACACATCGGTGCCGCAGAAAACAGGCAATTGGAGGCATCGGTATTCAAAAGCTTATGTTCGTAACTCTTTTACGGCTCTAACTTGGGTGCATGGCTATGATAACAACTATTTATAGAAGGGTCAAGAATATAAACGTTAGGTCAATGAAGGTGCCATTGCAGAATCCAGAAGAATTCCACTAAATGTGAAAAATTGTTAAAATTGAGGAAAACATGGCTGCAGGGCACTTAAGCCGGTGCGGCGTGATCAATCACTTAGGTACTAAAATCTGAGAGAAATCTCCGCTAAATGCCGCATAAATATTTGTTATGTACGAGATATCTGGTAATTCCAAATTGCTCCTAATTGAAATCCTAAAAATGTTCCATACAATCTTTGGAGTTTTGCTTCTTTTTGGAATTCATTTAGACATACAAAGGTGCTGTGGCAGCAAAATTTGAGATAATTATGAAAGTATAAGTAACAAAGTAATAACGTTTAAACGTCAAATTTAACTATTGAAGTTTATTCAAATCATAAAATACTCCGCATTATTCACAAAATTCTAAATGTGAAAACTTTCAAATTCAAAATTAAACTTCCTTTCTCGTGGTTCTGGTTTAATAACGGCATCTTCCAATGAATGTCATGATTAACGGCAAAAAGGTCAACTTGATACGAGAACAAAATAACCCTCGAAAAACGAATAATTAAGAATTTGGCGCAAACAAAATGAAATGTAAGTATTTACTCGCCGTTAACATTGCAAATACTCATTTGTAGACGCCGGCGTTATTCGAAACTGTTCCATTCTCGAAAAACACTTTACAACCAACCGAAAAAACCGAGAAAATTATTCCATAATGTTAAAACGAAATTAATTCCTGGAATGAGAGAAACTCTTCCACCATTTTACTTGCCACCCTTTCTCCCGTTGGGTACACAGATGTCGCCATAATCCTCTCGTTAATGGCGGACGAAATAGGAGGCGTAAAAGGGAAACGAAGGACGAAATTAAAACGCGCTTCCGCGAGACTAGCGCCATAATGTTCACGCTCATCCGCCTTCAGCTATTTCAATCTCCGTTTGATTCGATATTAATCCGCAGAGACGGCTGCGATCAGCTCCGATCCACAATACTTTTTGCGCCGAATAAAAGCATCAGTCAAATGGGGCGTAATGAAGGCCAGTCTTCCATACTCGCGAGCATCTCTTAAACATTATCTTTCTGCTTCTGTCGCTATTCTGTTTTATTTTGGACTGGAGCGAAAGTTTTTGGTGAGGACTTTAAACATTTGACCTGAAGTTTCAATTCCGACGTATTAGCAAAATTGCGAAAAAATTATATATATATATATATNNNNATATATATATATCATCAAATACTAGTCAAGGCATCAAACGATAAAGCAAGTGTATTTTGAATGAAAACAAACGTAAGAAAAGTAAAATAATGACATTCACAAAGAATTCTAAGTGAAACTAAGAAAACTGATGATTGGTAAAATCCTTGGTTATACTGCTATACGGGTGTGAAACATGGATATTACGAAAGGAGGAAATCAAAAGATTAGATGCTCTTTAGATGCGTGAATGGCGTGGAATGGAAAATGTAAGTTGGATTCATAGGAAAACAAACACAGAGGTACTAGAGAGGGTTGGGGAGGAGATGGTTTCAATTGAAATATTTAAACGATATCAAGAGATTGGTTGTGTGAAATGTTAAGAGGAGAGGGATTGCTAAAGAATGAGATTGAGGGAAGAATACGGGAAAAACCAGAGGGAAGACAAAAATAGAAGTTATTAGATGACATAAAGGGTGAGTTTAGTTACCAGTAAGGGAAAGAAATGGCGTTGAGTAGGGTATATTAGGGCACGTGAATAACCAAAAGGTGGAAAGCTTAGGTAATGGTATTCCATTGTGTTACATATTCGGTAACTTTGTTTCAGGCAGAGAATGAATTTAAGAGAAACCTGAGACTCGGACTAGGTGTTTACTTGTCTATCGGCTGCAAAAATGTAATATCCTTATGTGTGGCAAAAAATGCAGCATACATTCCTTAGAATTCGGTTTATCTTGATTCAAGTCCATACTGATCGAGCTACCTCACATACATTTAGCTGGATTTTCCAAAAGTTTTAAAATTTCAAAATCTGTTTCAGACGGAAATAAAATCCTTTAATTACCTAAAAAGTGGAAAGTAAATCGTCAGGAGGTTATATTGTCATATACCAGCATTATCCGTCAATAATTAACTATAATTAAAGGACGAGATGAATAAATTCGTGCATTATCACAAATAGGTTTTCGATTTTGAATTATAAAATTAATTTCAAAAATATTCGCTAAACATATTTATCTTCTCGAAGAGACCAATTTCGCGTAGATCCGAATTAACTTAAAAAAATGTTTTTTTTTGCTTAATTCTTGATGATTAATATGCCTGTGATTTCTATGTGACCAGAGAAATAATACTGTATGATTAATGAATACTGAGAATACTCTCAGAAGCAAAATCGAGTTCTAAGTTCTCCTAAAATAGTAAGAAAACGTTACGAACGGCCCAATCTACTTGTCTATAATTATTTTTAAAATAGACTATGTCGACAAATAACATTTCATATAACGATTCTATTATACCTCAATGGTTATTCAGAAAAAAACTCAGATATTTAGGCGAAGAAATGGAGTTCACCAGAGGAGCGTAAAACAGATAAGAAGAACCTAACAAACGATTTTCCACCAGTGGAATGGAAACAGCCCCGAATATGTTCCTACTTCCATTTCCATTATCACCGTGCCCATGTGACTAGAAGTATGGAAGGAAGGACCGTCGGAGACCCACATATATAGGGATGGCACTCAGGCTCCTGCCTAAAGGGATTTCTCGCAGAATCACCTCCTACGACAACCGGCAAGTACACACATATCGACACCTATCCTTATGAAATTCCACCTCTGATCGCAGCGGAGTGCAGCGGACGTCTACGTGGAGGGTCGGGGGTTCGAAAGAAGGGAGTGTGGGAGCAAATAGAGTAACTGCGTTGCGGCGTGCCGATGCACCAATGAAATGCGACCGGTAGCATCTGGACCTGCTTAGATCAACCCTTTCTCACTGATTAGTCATCTCAACCGCATGCGAGGGCTTCCCGTTAAAGCATCATTAAACGCGTTTCGCTGATCAATCGGGCGAAGGATGGCGCTGCTTTTCAGTGGGCTAAAACCTTCAAGAGGAAAAAAAGTGGCATTTCTGAATAAAGTAATTCTAACTTAACTGTGGAATAAGTATAAAAAATTTCCAGCCGCAATAGAATATGAAAATGGCTAAAAATGTTGTATAAAATCGCCGAAAAGGCAGAGCGACTGAGTTTAGGATGTCCATTGCGTTCGGTCGGATTCCGCAGCGCTGACGAAAAACCCATCGCATTCCAGACTAACATGTGAATCGAAGCAGTTGCTTCGGATTATACACCAGAAACTACATTCACTGTCTAAGATACTAGATGAACTAAGGTGTAAGAGACTTCATATTTCGGTTTCCATTGTTGATTTTATTTACTTTATCTCTAAAACTGGCCGAAAAAGGTATCCCCCTTTTGTTCGTAAAATGAGCTTCCAAGGCATAGAATATTGCTAGTCAAAATATAAGAAATCACAAAAAAATGCAGTGTCCTCGTTTTTCCAAAAATCTTCTTCATCGCAATGAATGCTTTTCTGAAACATCCCAGAATATCGTTCACTACAACAACTAACCAAGTTTGTATCTTTCATACGCGAACAATTAGAAGAAAAATTTAACTAGAAAGCCCAGAATTCAACCTTTATCAACCCACATATCTAAAAAAGTTTTAAACCCTCAGTATGAAAAATTTTTTGGCCTCTTTTTTCGATTCCAGCCCATTGCACTAAGCTTTGTTGCCCCGAAGCTGCCTCATGTCATGGAAATGTAGACACTACGCCATCATTTCTCCAGCGGTTTCATTTCCACTTACAACGCGCCACGCTCAGACTATTTATGTTACTATTTCGCTTTCAAATTTTTCATTCGTTTAAATAACTTTATTTTATAATAGTGTGAGTAGATTGTACTCATATAATTCATTACTATGGATTTTACTTACGTGAAAATTTTCGACCATTCAGGTAATGCAAAAACTGTCCATAACTCACGTAACTGAGATTATTTCTGCATATATAATTGTCATTACAAATATAATTAATATAACAATATGATTTGAATGAGCGAAGTAAAAGACGACTTCATGGTAGATGGTTTATTACTATCAACTTGTTCTCGAAATAAATTGCGACCAGCATTGTCTCAGGAGGTACTACGACGGTACTAATAATGAGATTTCTGAAGTAAGGGAATACTGAATCTGATTATACTAAAATATAGACTAATAAATAAAATAAATACTCTGAGGTATGTTTTCACATACCTACTGGCTAAATTGTTTCCGGGTGTTTTAATCACTGAAATGTTTGGTTACTATCTGAAAGACCATAATAACAAATTTCACTAATTATATGAAGGAAGTTTAAAATTATTAAATGGAATTTAAGAAAATTATCTTTCGGCGCTACTACTTGATCGATCTTAAACTTGGCAGAATTTTCGAGGCAAAAATTAATCCACGAAAAAACTAAATTCCATTGGAATGTAAAATGGCTGGATCGTGAAAAGATGTCTGAATATTGCCTTAAGAGGGCGCCTTCATAAAATCCACGACAAAAAAATGAATAAAGAAGATTACAATACAATAATGAAAATTCTGGCTAGTTTGTGTTTTGCAAAATGTCGTATTCTTCGCTGTAACACTGTCCTTTCAACGATTATTATTTCACTCTGCAATTTCTGTAACTGAAATGGAAGTTAACTTTTGCATCATCTTAATTACAAAATATTCAAAAACTTATATTATATTTAAGATACCTTTTAGCATGTAAATAGGATAGAGATAGATGAGTTTGCCGAATTCGTCATTTCAAACAGCGAACATTGATAAATGTCGCCCGTTTAATTTGTCTGGACATTAATTCAGGTTTCACCCATAATAAAATTTAGTTTATTTGATAAACAGAAAAATCATAAAGCGCCGTATACCTTTGATTTGTATTACGAAAATGTCAAATCTCATCAATAAATTATAAATCAACGACAATATGTTATTCACGAGATGTTAGCGAAAATCAGCTTAGATTCATTTAAAATCCAAGAAAAATAATTGAAATATTATTTTCCATATTGTGTGGTATCATAATGACAGCTTCAAGAGGGGAAAGCGCTTAGTGGAGTGAAAAATGCATTTCGAAATTGAGAATTCAGCAGAGAGAAATGTCAACTCCTCTCGATTGTCATTTCTTAAGTGTGTTTGAGATAACATACGTACGAGGATACTAAGAAAACGACATTTAATTATATTAAATTTATTGCTGAAAATTTTGAAGAAATCAATGTAACCTTTCATCCACTTTACTAAGAGGATAATCTACTTCTGCCAAAATTTCATATTATTGGTTAATTTAACATTTAAGAGAACGAATCTCGAAAGATACTTTTTGCTGCAATGGCCGACGGTAGCGAGCGATATATATATATATCATCATCATCAGCCATTTTCAATCCGACGTCGGATGTAGGCCTCTCCAAGCGCTTTCCAATTCTCTCTATTCTGAGCCTCTCGTTGCCATGTTACCCCTAAATACTGAATGATGTCTCTGTTCCATCGGTCCCTTGGTCTACTTCTTGGTCTCTTCACGTCTCTTGGTATCCAGTTCAGAACTGCTGATGTCCATCGGTTGTCGTTTCTCCTTGCAACATGGCCTGCCCACATCCATTTCAGTGATCTTACCTTATCTATGATGTCTGTCACTC
>KZ309189.1:1759645-1780250 GCA_000376725.2 Ladona fulva | reverse complement strand
TATATATAAACACACACACACATACTCGATTAAAACTTTCATCGAAAAATAATAATACCTCTACATTTCCTTTTCATTTACGAGCGAATCTCGCAGGTCTTTTGTTCTTTCAATCGAAATAAATTATATTATAGGCATCGGTGTTTCATTCCTTTTATTGGTCACTTAGTTTTATACTCTCTCTCTCATTCCTCTCTATACCGATGGCCCTAAAAAGACTTCAGATCGAAGCGTTAAAAGCTTCAATCCCCTGGTTTTACTACTCCATCGCGCTGTCTGTCATCGGGCTGCTGAAAAGGGTTTGCAATACTCTATTGGTGTGATATTTTATCGAAGGCCATCTCTAAGGAAATAAGAGTGGTTTAGAAAGATAAAATTATAATTTAGGAAAGTTCAATGAAAACAATTATATTCATGACTATATTCTAAGTAAATAATTTAGTGCAAAATGAAATTCTATTATTATAACGTTCCTTAGTTAAAATGACAACAATTCCATCGAAAAAACCAGCCGTATATCTAAGTTAATAATGAATATACATTTTTTTCTTTCAATAAGCTTACTTTACCAATAATCTTACGAGATTTGATCAAAATAAAGTTTGAATTATAAAGTTTTAAAGATTATCTTAATTTCAAAATATAAACCCTTCTAAATATCAGCTGCAGCTGCGCTCATTCATATTTTACATTAACTTTCAAATTCACTCTCAACGAGAGAGAAATTGGTACAATTGTAACTGTTATATTAGTAGACATTATTTCTCGTCAGAGAATTTATGACGCAGATATAGAAATAAAACTGTTTTCTAATCGGTACATACAAAGCTTAATAATTTGAGCATATAATTGAAGGCCAACCTTACCACAGATACACGGCGATACTTTGGGGCCCCAACTTCTGGTCTTTCATAATTAAACCTCGATAAAATCGAGAAGGAGAATAGGACACCTAAATAAGCATGCAATTTTTTTCAAAAGCCAATCTCTCAAACCTGTTCTATTTAAGCTTTATTCATATTCAATTTTATACTCATAATAGAGTGCTTTGTGAGTACCGATAGAGAAATAGTTTTGGGAAATTAATGGTAACTTATCACTGGCTAGCTTAAAATTGGTTGGGAAGGCTTATAGACTTACTACTGATACAGGGTGATTCGTTGGAGCCTCGACTTCTAGTCTCTCGTAAGTAAATCTCGATAAAATCGAGAGAGGGCCATTAGAGACCCTAAGTAAGCATCCATGTTGTTTCAAAAGCCTACATTTCAAACCTGTGCTATTTTACCTGATAGATTTACCTGAAATGGAATTCTAATTTTCCAGCAGCCCTAAAGCATACGTAAATAGCTAAGAAGCTGTCAAAGGGGCACAAGTAATCATTCATCTTGCAGCGAAAGATTTCGCATTTTGGTTGACTTATTCCAAGTTTCCCTACGATTTGTAATTAAATAGCATTTCGAGCCGAGACTGGAAAGCAAGGTAATTTTTGCAATGCCTATACATATATTAAAGATGCCTTTCCTCGTCATAATGTGTTGCAGTCACCTATGTGTAAGGCGAATGTTCAAACAAGTCCGATGGTTTTTTATCTTCGCTTATGACTATTCCTATAGTTTCAAGAATAATTCATTTCAGGAAGTGCATCAAATTAAAAATGGGTAACGGCAACGTGTCGTCCGCCGCAATAAAAAAATTGACAATCTGTCTACGTCAGAATCGCTTTTCAGCCATCGTAAATGTTTGAGAGGGACGGGATGTCTGGGAACGCGCGATAACATGTGCGCAGCCGATGTGAACTCTCCTTAGATAAGTAATTAAATACCTTTAATTTCCTTGGTCGCTGTGATTTAACTCCGTGGAATTTTTTTCACCGACCTAGCGTCGAACCTAGGATCATTTTGGGAGCGGTCTCTTCAGTACTCGGTAGAGAATCACTTCCTATACTTGCAGTTTAAGTTCCAATTCTCTAGATTCCCTGGACACAAACTCTGAGGCTAAAGGAATAGCCTCACTGGGCCGGCGATATTTTTGCGTCGAGTCCCCGCGTTTGACATTTAGGAAAAATTCAGACATCGATCCTAGATATCATGGGTTCGACCCGAGGAGGCCCCAAGAAAGGTACTTTTCCCTTTTAAAAACATTGATCGCATTAAAAAAACTCGTTTAAGGTGATTTTCTATTAAGATAGAACGTTGAAATTTACGGAGCCGTTAGAGGATGTAGTTTCCTATCGTATCCCGTAAAGATTTTTGTCTTATTGGCCCCAGGTTCGATGCTAGGACAATTCGTTGTAGATATAGATTTCTATAATTTGCTGTAAACAATTTTGCCCTAGTCGCCACTGGTTCGATGCATCAAATTTCGCCCATAAGGAATATAAAGGGTGATTTTCTCAGGATGTTTTCGTGGCACTTACCGAAAAGCAAAATTGCTAAATTTTGGCATATGAGGTATATTTGTGCGTGTGATTTATATCCAATCCTAAGGAACCCTAAACTGATCCTTGGTTCGACGCAAAGGTAGATTAAACATTTTTCCATAAGGAATGTACGGGAAACTCGGATAATATTTTGAGCGACTTCCCGATGCGATTTCGCCATGAAACCTGAGGGATAGTTAATAGAGACATATTTCAACCGTAATAGGAATGGACATTTCCTGCAAATGTACTTCGTTCGATGCCATGGCAGATCAAATTCTCTCATAACGTTTACAAGGGCTGGCTCTTTAAAATCGTTTTAAGAATACATTCCGAAACACAAAACGGCTAAAATTCGTTATATGGATAGAACTAATGAGTACACCTCATACATAAGTTTAAGAACCTCTAAACTGATCAATTGTTCGATGCCAGGGCACCTTAAGGTTTACTCAGTAAGGAATGTACATGACATTCGGATAATATTTTAAGATACTTCCAGTATCCATTTTGCCTTGATACTTGGAAGTTAGTTTTTCGAATATCATTGGCAGATCTGAAAGAATTGAACTGTACCAAGAGACGTGAAGAGACCAAGAAGAAGACCAAGGGACCGATGTAACAGAGACATCATTCAGTATTTAGGGGTAACATGGCAACGAGATCGGATTGAAAATGGCTGATCAGCCATTTTCAATCCGACGTCGGATGTAGGCCTCTCCAAGCGCTTTCCAATTCTCTCTATTCTTAGCTTCTCGTTGCTCTGTTAATGATTTCAATTACAATACTAATGGATTTAGTTTGGAAGAAGTTTATGATAATAGTTTCATCTAGTATCTGAACTAATGGTTGTGAAATACTTTAACTTTGATTCGTAAACTTTTCCATTCAGCTGTGACATAGTTCAATAGTTTAAGGATATAATTTTGCAGCAAAATTTATATTGTGCCACTTACAGTGACAAGAACTTTAACACCTTAAGGCTAAATGAAGAGTTTGAATTTCGTCGATAATCTAATTTTCCGTAATTCATTCTATTTCTCTTGAAAAAATAACTCCATTCAATAAAACCTGTTAAGAGTGGCCAATCACTACAACTAATTGCAAGGCGTTTACCTACTTCTAAAACATCTGCAGCTGACGAACTTAATATATTTTCGGGAAGGGTTTCTTCGCTGAGGAAGGAAAAGCGATGTAAAAGATTATTACAGGGCGGCGCACAAAATTGGCAGATGGTTAATGAGCTGTTTGGCAGTTACGCTGAGAAAAATTCGTGTGAAGAAGAGTGGAGAGGATCGGCATGCACGTCTATAGTCGCCAGGAAAAATATCGGCCAAAGGGATGAAGGAAAAATATTTTAACGAGGCAAGCGACGGGTTACCGTCGACGAAAAGAAGAGGAAGGTTGCGAATTAAGAGGAGATGAACCGGAAAGTGTTGCGGCCAGGAAAGACGAAAATTTTAAGTGTGAAAGGTAGTTAACGGCGGGGAAATTATAAGGAGGCCCGAAGTGGAGGAACGCTGGAGAATATAAGCTGTAAAAATGGAGAGAGGGTGCGGAGGATGAAAAATGAACGTTAGATATTCGAATATTGCCGAGGAAGGGAAAATGTGTAAGGATAGAAGATGGGGAAGGAATGGAGGAAGAAGCTGGGTTTGGATGGATTTTGGGAAGCGATGCCGGAGTGTGGGGGGGAGACAAATGGATGTAATGGATAGAGCTGGAGATATAGATGACGCTGTAAGTGTTGAGGTGTCGGACGAGAGGGAGGAATAGAAAGTGAGGATTGATGTATGCGAGAGCTAAAGTTTCAATGAACGGCTGAAGAAAAACAATTGAAAAACGACGAGTGGGTCGATTTTTATGTTTAAGTGTTGGTAAGCGAAACCCTTAGCAGTATGTGGCAGATGCTTCTCAAGGAAGCATTCGTGGAAGATTGAATAGAAAAAAAATACGAATAAATAGAGTGGAAATAGATATATTGTTCAAATTCAAGAATGAACAG
Source organism: Ladona fulva (assembly GCA_000376725.2). Taxonomy (NCBI): domain Eukaryota; kingdom Metazoa; phylum Arthropoda; class Insecta; order Odonata; family Libellulidae; genus Ladona; species Ladona fulva. The sequence goes on along the minus strand of KZ309189.1, from coordinate 1,775,826 downwards.
AGGTAATAAAGTTAGAGGGTACTTCGAATGAGGCAAAATTAGGAGGATTAGGCGACTGAATGGAAAATCGTTGATGTAAAACAAGAAAAAACAAATAATAAAATAATTCAGCGAATCCAATTAAATAATACGGTGCCGAAGATTTATGTTCACAATATAGCTGGCTATTTGCAAATTTGTGTATATTATTCTATTCTAGAAGGAACTTCTCTACGCTACAACGGTCTTTACTTTAATTTCCCGAGATTAAATTTTGAACGAATATCAACGAATTCAAATAAATATTATTCTAAGCGTATCCTAATTAATTCTTAACTCCTTTCCAATTCATTCATTAATTCACGTTATTCTTAATATCAAATCATAAGAATCACTCGTATTTTAGCCAGTTTTCGGAAAATATGAAACTTCAAAAGCGGGCCCCACAGATTCGGCTGCTTCAAAGAACGAAATTCGACGCAAACTATCCTGATTTTGTAATCATTGTGCGGTAGTTTGTTTTTACTACCATTGTAAGGTAATCGACCTTAGCGTTGGGATCCGGCATCTTAAAACCGTTAAGTTGCCATTAAATTTCCGGCATAGTGGTGAGCGTGCTAGCCTAGCAACGCCGGGTTCAAAACCTGGTTAGGGCATGGTTGTTTGAGTATGTCTTTACTAGGTTAATTGTAAGAATGGTCTCATTAGACTAAAATTCACCTAAGTAAAGACATTATTATTATTATTTAAACCGAAATAGACTTAACACACAAAGAAAATATACAATGAATAAATGTTAAACTACTCTAGGTGAAAGAAGACAAGAAGTAGACGCTTGGAATCAGAAAAAGGAATATGCCAACCTAAAATTACACCAATTTGAATTCCTTTTTCCTGATATTACAAGCAATCTCTTGTAGAACTTCAATTAATTCCAAAATATAATGCAATACTTGAACGAGGCATCAAATTAGATGAAAAGGAAATTATTTCTTATGTCGTAGAAGACAGACTTCTGTTAAGTAACGCTGTACTATTTATTGCATGTACGCCTACGCAATAGCAAATACCCATTCTATATTATGTTAATTATAGATAAATTTACACCTTTATTGCGAAGTTTTACTAAATTTCCAGAAAAAATTTTCCTTACTTGGCTTTCAACATTTTTATTTAGGGATAGTCAGTGGAGCTCCTAATAAATATATGCTATGCGGAGTTCCTTAGCTATACGAATTAAAAATCAAAAGAGAGGAAAGCGCTGAGGGGTTCAGGAAAAGGAGGAAGCAGATTACGTAGAGAGGCGAATGGAGAGAATGAAAAGGTTAAAGATCAGCGCGTATAGAATAAAATAAGGGACTTAAGAGCGAAGGCAGCTCAGAGTGAGGTAAGGGAAAAACGGTGTTAGCGAGGACGGTTCGTTCGCAACTTCTAAGGGAGTGAAAGTCGTGGCCTTGGTTGCTAATCAAGGTAAACAAAGTAATTCCGAGTTTGAGGCGGAATGGAGGGACCGATTCAATGTAGAAATTCGTTTGAAATATACCCGCTTTTGGGAAATACCTGAACCAGGCTCTAAGAAGATACTCCGGGAAAACTAAGGCTTCGTCAGCAGTCAAAGAAGCTTTACAAAATTGATGCTGGAATTCTCGAGAGTGAGGATATTCAGACGCTCCGGTGGAAAAGGAAGCTTTATTTAATTATTTACCATTAAGTTGAGAAATATTTTATTCAACGTGGGCTGACGTTATCCATAATTCATTGAAGTTAATTACGAATCATGAAATACTGATGTAAAATGGTACCTGGATGGGGTACCTCTCTCAATTATATTTAACTAATCTCCGTTTGTAACACATCATATAACATAAATACCCTGTACGTCGCCATCCAGCGTGTAGCAGGGGTTGTAAAGACCATGTATTTGAGTTACCTTTTGAACTTACTGTTGTCGCGTATAGTCCACGGAAAGAATGAATTTTTAAAAGGTTTTGTCCGCGAATCTATTTTTCCTATTTTACGCTCATTTTGGGATCGGCTAAAATAGCAGAACGCGCTCGCATAGTACCGATTACGTCATCCGCAAATATGTTCCCTGTGAATGTATCAAGGACGCAATTATACCCTGTCTTCTAATCTCCTTTCCTTTGAGGATTCCCAATCCGCGTCTTAGAGCGTTTTCTTTACGACCGCTTTTTTATCGTAGCATTTCTTCCCAAGTCATATCACCGTTGGCTGAACTTTCTCGAGCTCCTGGGGATTCGTTTCATCCGCCGAATCCCATATACTCGCCGCATACTCAAGATAGGCTCCGCTCAAGGCGAAATAACATCGCTCTCGCATTATATACTTACAACGCGCTTTATAAAACCGAGCAATGCAGTTGCTTTACCGCAGATTTTTCGAATTTGTGTGCTCCAGTTTAAAATATTTGTGAGACTGGTTCCGAAATATTCAACGGACTCGACTACATTTATACTCATTCTTTGCACGGGCAGTCATGACGCAGTCTTTCTTTTCGAAGAAATTGACTACAGACTATTTATGGAAATTAAGCTTCAGTTGTCATCTTTCGCACCGCCTGAATCGAAGCCGAATGCTGTGATAGAATAACTGAAAGGGAAAATTGACTGGAATAGTTTGTCTCAAAACCCAGTTTTCTGTAATACCTCTTCTTCGACTTCCTCGGTTCGAACCTCGAAATTAAGATCGTATTTAGAGGTCAAAATGGAGTTTCAAAAAGTTCCTATGTCGAAAAGTTCGTATCTCAGTAAATTCGAACGTTGAGCTTTTCGTAAGTGGATGCGTAACTACAAAAGGTTGAGTGAAACCGCGGTTATTTCCAAGGTTTTCTTTCACAATTTCAACTTCTAAATAACTAAACAAATATCTAAATAAATAACTGAATAATTAACAAGTAAATTCTATATTGTTCCGTTAGTATCATATAATAATATATATCATAGCCACAAATTGCCATTTTGTTGCGTAAAATGAGCAGAGGTCCAATTTTGAGCACAAAACTATAACGAATCAAAAGATCAGAAACCATACTGAAATATGGCATAATCGGTTTTTCCATCAGTTTCCTTTACTTACGTCTGCATCGCAGCAAACTTTAAAGTTTTTCAGAAAAATCCGAGAACATTCTTTTCTGTGAAAATTGCCCAGGTTTGACACCCTGTATCTTTTTGGCGCGCACAAATGACGAAAAATAAAAGACAGAACAACAAAATTCAATCTTTTCTGAATACCTATGCGATGTTTCACATTCCGCACTCTAAAAAACCATTTTTGGCCTCTTGGCCAGCTTTTTTCGATTCTAGCCCACTGTGCGACGTCAGAGAAATTGGTTGAGTGAAATGATAAGAGGAGAGGAATTGCTAAAGAATTTAATTGAAGAAATAACACAAGGGAGAAAACAAAACAGAGGGAAAGACAAAGACAAAAGCCCTTAATGTCATAAATGGTGAAAAAATAAATGGCAATCAGACGATTACTTGAATAGGGAATATTAGAGCACATCAACCTACCGAAATGTAGGAAACTTACGTACCTATGCATAAAACATATATAGCTTAGGTGTTTCACTTTTAATGAAGATAAATTTCGAAAATATTTTAAATAAATGAGATAAAAAGGAACTATGTTTACGAATCTTCGTTTTTAATGCGTTCTTTTGTCTACTAAATTAAAGAAAAACTAAAAGAAATATATAAACAAGATTTAAAGAGCGCTTATCCCATTTTAGAAATAAAAGATCGCGGAACTCAAGTGTAGCCACGCATCTTGAGGAAGAAGGACACCCGACCAAAATAGATAATAGAAACTCTATTAGTCGCACATGAGAACATGTTTGTACATAAATTTAAATATGTGAACAGATATGCGGTCAATCCTCCCCCAGTCACCGCTTTCCGACTTCCAGTAGACAACACGAGTGAGAGAAACAACCCTCTCACGCCATTCCCTCTCTGCAACCAATAGCAGTAGTTTCACTGACTGGTGAAGCCTTTCCACTCAAAACAGTGAGGCTGCATACTGTAGGCTACTGAAGACGGATTCTTCCGAAACATAGCATTGAATTCCGCTGCAGCTGGTGCATCGTTGGTTCATTCACAGTTTATCGTTGTAACACTCATTGGCTGGTTCTGGTTTTTTTTATCTTTTCGCCCCTCTTTTCCGAGTGGTTTTACTTATAATTGCTCCACACCCACTTGTTGTTTTTACACATTGAACCATTCAACGCACGTTAATGCAGCAGTTTATACGGTAGGAGCAACGCAATAATCTATCCACGCATTCCCGTTCATCGACTATAATTCGTGTTTGTTCTCAGAAATGGGACGCAACATTCTCTTCCGCACTTGATCAATGAGACCCTAATTACGAGAACGCACACTCGCTGACTCGGTCAATCACGTTCGAGAACCGGTAAAGGTGTATTGTAATGTGAGGGAGGTTCGGATGTGCGGTAACTTAATCATGCTTCAATTGTCAAGTCGCTGGTGTGCTTTAGATCTAGCTCGTGTTAGCTTGAAGCTGTCCTCGCGTTTTAGCGAACGGACGCTTCGTAAAAAAGTGAAATATTGTGGAGGATGGGCGTCCGCCAAGGGTTGACGACAGGAGAGTAGGCATAGATGAAGAGATTTTGCTAAAACAGTTTGGGAGGGATTCTCATATCATTTGTATCAAAGGCGCTTTCTATCGCGCTAGCAAAACAGAAATCTAGTGAGGATAAGGTTTCAGGGTAAAGGATCAGTAGGTTTTTGGGACGAAATTAATATTATTTCTTAACTGAACAGGTGTAACAAAATTGCACTACCTATCGTAAATTATCGGGCATCTTTAGAAAAGATATTTCAAAGAAATTGTTCAGACGCGAGATTTTATACCCAAATTCAATTTAAAAATTCACTCTTAAATCTCTTCATTCGAATAAAAGAAATACTGAATGAATAATCACTGAATCAATAACTTCGGTCTTGACATAGTGGAATTTCTTCTTAATAAATGATATAACTTAATTTCCAATGGGCGCCTCATCTATTCGATCCCGTATGTTTATGCTTGCATGTCCATGCGCCTTCTTTGTGTTTATTGTGCTTATGCTTCAAGTAAACAATTCTCTTCTCTCGCATTCTCAGAGTTAGCTCCACTTAATAACTCAAGAACCACTTGAGAAATTCATTTTCCCCACTGCCTTTCAGTTCTAGCCATCATGGCATCGTTGAGTGATGACGCTATTGCAAAGGAAGTGAACAGAGACGATTTTTCGAGTGTCTCTGATAGCTCTTCGGACTCAGAGGAGGATTTAATTAGCTTTCCCTCGAGTGATAGTGAATGTGAGGAGGACGAAATCTCTACGAATGATTTGGCTGGCGAAAATGGATTGCAGGCCACATGGAAGCCAACGCTACACTATGAAGATCCCCGTGACTTTGCAGGTGAAAGAGGGCCGAAGCACGACTTAGATGTGGGTTCGAATGAATTTTCCTTTCTGCAATAAATGTTAGGAGCTGAATCCTTTTTTAAAAATATAGTGGATAATACCAACAAATACGCAGAGCATTGTCGAAATTCAGAAAACATTGATATAGACTGGGTAGAAGTTACATACGACGAAATGGTAGCTTATTTCGGAGTTCTTCTGTATATGGGAGTGTTTGATTTGCCAGAAAGCAGAGATTGCTGGCGAAGTCAGGATATAGACTGCCCAATAATTCGGAACTACATGCCTTTCTCCAGATATTGCCAGATAACAAAGTATTTTCACATAAGTTATATTTCTCTCGAAAAAATGCAAAGGACGAAGATTATGATATATTACAAAACGTCAGGCCGTTGTTAACTGTTATGGACACTTTCCACCATAAATATAATCCTGGGCGTGAACTTGCTATAGATGAAGCAATGGTAGCTTTCAAAGGATGCCACTATATAAAGCAGTATATGAAAGGAAAGCCAACAAAGTGGGTATTTAAAATTTGGATTTTGGCTAGCCCGCATGGATAGGTGTTGCAGGGAAATAGTTACCTAGGAAAAAAAGAAAAGATAAATGAAGATATGCTCCTGGGAAGCCACGTGGTAATACACTCATTAGAAAAGCAACTTGGTTTAAACTATCGTATGTATTTCGATAGTTTTTTTTCAAGTGTCGGACTAATGAATACACTTCATAATAACAAAGCATATGCTTGTGCTAATACCAGACCAATTCGTAAAGACTGGACCATGGAATTAAAATTTCCTAAGAAACTAAAAAAGGAGAAAGCAAAAGTTTGCAGAGAGGAAAAGTAACGGCTACGGTGTGGCATGACAATCGAAACATCCGTATGCTTCCAACTAATTGCGACCCCAACTCAAGTGCCTCAGTTTCTAGAAGAACGGGGAAACGAGCAAATTAAAATTCCGCGTCCAGAGTCAGTTATGTTGTACACAACATTTATGGGTGGTGTTGACAGGGTTGATCAATTCAGAAGTTACTACGATTTTGGTAGAACGACGAAGAAGTGGTGGAAATATTTATTTGCATTCGTTGTTAACACCGCGATAGTAAATAGCTATATTTTGTTCAAGGAAACAAACTCTCCGTCTTTTTCTCGTCATGGACCCACACAGAAAGATTTTCGTCTTGATCTTTACCAACAAATAATTGGAAATTTCACATCCCGAAAGATTTCCGACCGTAAAAGGACCATTCACTTCATCATCAACAAAGTTCAACCAACTTTTGATAAAAATAGACGGAAGAAAAAGAGCGTGTGCCTACTGCAGCAATAAGAAAAGACGAACACCTACGGGGAGATGCATTGAAACTTCATGGAAATGCAGAAGCTGTGATTTGCCTTTATGTAAAGTGGGATGTCTTCTTGCTTTTCATGAAGAAATGGAGCGGATATCGGTTACTAATAATTCTATAATGTAGAAAAAGTTTTATTTTATATACGAATACAATACAAAGTATAGCCTAAAATTTCAAAAATATTAAACAAGTTTCTCCTAAGTTATTTCGAATAATGTTATCCGAAGTATGCTTAGTAAGCTGACGACGAATTCTTGGGATACGGGGTATTTCAATCTTCCTTCTCGGCGGAGATTTAAAACTAGGCCGGCTTCGGCCGAGATAGGCAGGAAAGGGTTAAATGACGTAGTATAGCATAAATTTACTTTTCAGAAAAGTATATTTTGTTCTCAAAAGGGACACGATTGCTTACGAGTCAATTGTTCAGTATTCTATTACCAAATATAAAAGGAATACTTTTTTTAACGTAAAGCTACTATTGTGGATCCTGACCCTCTAACGATGAAATTCTCCAGGAGATAATACATCAATAGCAGGAATTGTACCCTAGGCCGCAATTCTCTATTCAGGGTTGTAAATCTAACGGGGGAGATCACGTGAATAGGAAGACCTACAAATTCGTAACCAGGTAGCAGTAACTAGAATTGGCATCCAACAATTTGCCAGAGTGGTCGCATTCAATGCCTCCAAATAGGATTGTTCCTCCGACGATTTGCTTACTGTCAGATTATTACTTTACGCTGAAACTCTCCCTCTCTAACGAGGAAAGATTAAGCTATCTTCGGTCAAACGAGATGTACGTTTCCCACTCTCTTATTTGAACCTCACTGTAATTCAACCAACGTTTCATATATCATCCTAAATTATGTACGTTCAACATACGATAGATATCACAATCCTCAATGTTTTATGTTTGAAATACTTATCATATAAATTCGAGCGTGCTTTTTCACAAAAAAGATAGAGATTTTGATAAGTCAACTTCATTTCGATCTAAAATCATCTCATATTAAGGGGAAATTTCAGAGAATCTTTTGCATAATAAAATCAAAAAAACCCGATTTTAACTGACACCAAAATCATATCCGAAATACGGGAATTTACCAGGAATCCATTATGAATGAAAATCCGCGACGAAAGCCGAATTTCAATTTAGAACAGTGACGAATCTGGACGAATGTGGACGCCAAAGGTCGCGAATACTTTGATTTCGCAGCACAAAAACTGACCTCATTTGCATGCCGACGTCTGATCTACTGTCTCGATTGCAATTCACCTTGAACTGCTTAACGAGAGGCGCTCGTTAGGGGGAAATACTCGAGCCGCTCCACAAAGAATTATAATGCTATTTCTAGAATATTCTATTAACTTTTTCCGAGCAAGTATGATGTTAAAACTTCAAAATTATAATTTTCTTGCGACACTAGATAATGGGAAATCGCTTCAAAAAATGTGCTCTGATGATTAAATTTTTCAGAGAATCTCGCGAATTCCGTAATTAAATTGGTATTACTTCCCGAGGCACAGTTCATGTCCGCGTTTAAAAATAATGGTGGCCGTTTTCATACATTAGTACGGATACTCGAGGCAGATATTCACCTAGTTTGAAGATTAAGGAGAGGCATTTTGTCGGGAGAAACCATTAAATTTCGGTATTCGCCAAAACTGTCTAATTTATGATATGACCCATGCGCCAAGGCTGTGATATAATGAAAAAACCAAACAATAACTCCTTTAATAATGCGAAATTCAAAAGTAAAATTCAAGCTTACACATAATAAAACAATAAGCACAACGTCGTAAAAAATATATTATCAAAGAGCCTATTACAGATAAAAGTAGAGATTTATATCTGAAATACATTTAAATCATCTAAAATAAGGATTACAGCGATAATAAGTTGTTAATCGTACTTGTAATTACTTTTTAATTTACTCCAATTTCATAATAACATTAGCAACTGAGAGGATGCTACAGAAATTACGTTTACTTCTTAAAAAATTGAGTAAATGCCATTAATATGACAAGTCTATTAATATGAATCTATTAATAGTACATCGTGGTCACGATTGGTTATAAACACTATTTCTCTATTCTAGATAAAAATGTTCTAATAATAGTTCCGGATAGGGTTTCATTCACTCCCTAAAGGGAGAAACCCTTGCCTTTACAACAACAACTTCCTACTCTCCCGGTTCCTAGCCATCCTCTTTATTTTATTATGTGAAGTACATTTCCCTTCATAACTTTAAAAATGTTCTTCTTCGAGATGAGCATACATTTTACAATAGAGATTTGCTTCCAATATTTTTCGTAAAAAGAAGTCGTGCCGGAGTAAGTATAAGTAAGCTCCGGAGAGGTAATAATTTTATGTTACGTGCGCAAGTGGAATAACTCCTAATTCTTTCAAAGCTCAATTTATTGACCGATATTAACCAAAATACTAAACGTATTTTTAGAAAAAAAACATAAAAAATCCCAATTGGGGGCATGAAAACGGTACGAAAATCTTAATTTTAGAATACGTTATCACTTGGATCATTACATTTCATTCGCAAAACATAATGACCCTACAAGGCCATTTGATATAGAGACCGATACTTGCAACTCCATACAAACTGTGCAATACAAACTAGGTTAACAAAGTCTTTAAATTAGTTGAAGAGGTCAATTCCTTGGATGGCTGAGTCTTTTAATTCCTTAAAATGAATCCTTGATTTTCAGCTGCTTCTCTCAGTATCTGGAGCCGTTGTGTATAGTGACGAGATGCACGTGAGTTGTCTAAACTGCCGGACCAATTCTATGCATTTCAGTTCCGTAAGGACATTCCCCTGTTGTCTTGGCCAAGTCACGAATATCACGTTACCTATTGACAGCAAGAGAAGCATTCACGGAGCATTTCTCTGCCCTGCGAAGCATTCATGCATGCGAGCATCCAAGCGAAGCTGAAAATTGCTTCGAGGGGTAAATCTCGTGAGAGAAACGCGTTATTCCGTCGAAAGTTCAACTGCTTACAATATTGACAAGGAAGTTTGCCATGAAATAATAATTTATCTTCACAGGTTGTGATACTCCGGAATGAACTGAGCGATGTCTGAAATGTATTGCGAAGTGACTGTCCACGAAGATGTCTCCAAAGAAACACGAGGCGGAAGAAACTACTCGAGTAATTTTTATCGGCAACATTTTTATGATTATAATAATTGTTGGAGTGGAGGAGAAGGCCACATCGAAGATACGGCGCTATTCCCTTGCTTTGGACAGGTTTAAAGTATTTCTTACAAAGGAAACCACTTTAAGAGGTTTTTAGAAACCTCTGGCCATGTAACTTAATTTGTTTTGAAGGTTATGGAATTAGAATACGGATGAAATCGAATCCTGATTAATGAAGAGTTACGATCACGTGTTCTAAAGTTTGGTATTCTCTAAGAAGATTTTCAAGCAGAATTTGATTTTGTCCAACATGTAAATAAAAAATTCACAAGGGATAAATAAGTTTGAAAAATATATCTTAAAAATTCTGAAACAATTACATACTTAATGTTAAATCGAAACCAAGAAATAAACGTTGTTTCTTATATCGATCTTAGAAATTCAGAATTGACTTCACTTATACGATCAATAATTTAAGAGGACTAACCTCAGCGACTGTTACTATGCTTATTCCTAAGTACTTTGTCATTTTCTATAATCATGACGTCCAGAATTAAAAGTTCTACGTCAAATATCATTTACAGATACAGAATAATGAAACGTGGGCCGAAATATCGGAGATTAAGATTCTAATATAAATCTGACCTCTAATCAGAAAACTGTTCACATAGTATAGAATATTGCAGTTATATTTCACTTTCATGGATCAAAATCGTGACCACTTTAATCATCCTTTCTACGCAAGTTATCCCAGGAAAGAATGAGATTCAGACGATTCAGCTTCCCTTGCTTCCCGGTGACCAAGTAAAAAATTATCAATTTCAATGAAGACATGCCGCGAGGAATCGCCCGTGCCCGTTTAGACTCTCACGATTGCAGATTCGTGCTCATCCTTTGATAACGTAGACGGTGCTCGAGTTAGCATCAACACTCAAAAGAAAAGGCGACGTCTAGCGGTTAAATACGAACCTTAGATGCCCGGGTAATGGAATGCAAGCAAAGGTAACATAATCTAAATTTGCAGACCCCACTCCGAAATTTCACTCAAAAGACACACGCAAGAGGGCAAGTTTCAAATCTCATTTGATGATGCAAATAATCTGCGTACAGCGAGGGGGAGCAGGTATTTAAACTTACGTGAAGGAAAGGAAAAAAAATGTTTACCCAATGGTGTAAACGGCACCTGAAAGACAGACCAGAACATTTCTACATAAGACAGCGATGTTTTAAGTTCTTCTAAGGCAGCGCCTTGGGAAAACAAATTCTCGTGGCGGACGAGGACGGCACAAAAGTCTGAGCGCCTTAAAGAAAGTGGAGATGCCTTTTATCCCACCTTGCGTTAATACACAAAACATGTTTGCCTATTTAAAAGTTATGTCTCGACCCCAGAAACTGGGTTTGAGGGCGTCTTTTGAAATACTCTTTTTTCTCGTATTTAGAATCAAGAGACGGAAAATCCTTTACGCTTATTAGGTAATGACGTTAACCGTTCGGATTATTAAAAATGTAATTCTTTCTCTTTGAAAAGGACGAGAATAAGAGGATTGGGAAATGGAGTTGCAAGTGAATTACACGAAAGGTCAACCCTCGATAAATATGGGACACAAGAGAGAACAAAATCGAGCGATGAGAGATCAAAAGAGAATGAGATCAAACACCGGTGAAAGAAGGTCGAGGTAAAAAATGAAGAAGGCGAAAATAAACAAAGGCCAGGAGCGAAAAAGTTAACTCTTTCGACAAAAGACACGAACGGTGCCTAACAAATGATATTCGATCTGCTTCAGTACAAGGATTCTATACCCTCTTCCTCTTAAAGTTTACTTTTCCACAGCAAAAATGTAGAAATTACGTATTCCATGGCAGATGTACACAGGAAAGTTTAAGTCACATTAATTATTTTAGCAAAGTCCTTTATGAGAAAGACGAGATCAAACTACGAGTGTATTGATTGAGAGAAAACGCACAAATGCTCAGAGGGAAATCTGCAATCTTAAAGTGTGTTAAGTTAGAGTGCATGTGTGTAATTATATTCAATTCTCATGAAACAAGACTGTGCTGCAAGTACATTCCAAACACAGCTCTTGACTACACTTTAGCTAACACTGATTTAATTAATAATTAAATCTTGGCTTTGGCTAAAGTATGTTACTTATATTAAAATAAATGATCCATTATACTTTATTAATATTTATTAGAAGTAAGTTTTGTTAAGGGAGCAACCAAACAGCCGAGACTGCTCACTGTCAGTCACTATTACGCCTCTGAAGATGCACTTTGGGAGTGCGAAACGCGCGTTAGGCTCAACTTTCCCGTTTTTGGTGGTTTTTTGGATTTTGTGACTTCTGTTACACTTTGCCACCAGCGGCACTCCATTTATTCAAATAGTAAACATGAAGTATTAAGATATTTGAAAATGATATCATTCATCGAATTTCGAATGAAAGTAAATCTTCAAGTTTCTGCAGAAAGAAGAAGAAGAGTATCGATATTAGCAGGCGTGACTTCGTGGAAAGCCTTGTATAAGGATACACTTGGTAAATACATACAGTGTGGAAGAATTTACCAAGTGTATCCTTCTGCAAGAAAAAGAGGATATAGCGAAAGATGGTCTACGTAAGTACCCTGCAAGCCGTCTTCTGGTTATACATTGTGAATATACATTATAAATTATAATGAAAATATTGAAAATATTAATCTATTATCATTATGGCACGATCGTTATTACAAGGAAGAGTAAATGATCCCGAGTTAAAGAAAAGTCTGAGAAGGAGTCTTCAGTTGAAATCGCGGATTTAGCATTCAAAATATAGGAACATTATAAATTAATGAAAATAAAAATTCGATCGTAATTACAGAAAGAGACAGGTGCGAGATAATTTATCGGTCGCACATATGAGTATGCTTCTGGATGTTGAGCACAAATAATTCCAAACGTTGTTTTCCGTTAATGGAGAAAGGGATGTCAAGGTTACGTTTATGATGCAGAACCGAACTTTGGGAGAAAAAAGAAACGAGCTGGAGTGAAAAATCTCATCAGGTTACGGCCTTGCTCTCATCATGCATTTTGAGAACTATTTCATTCGTGGTCTTGAGTTATGACGTCAGTAAACCCTCGGAGACGAGGAAATGAACACCATAATAAAAGGAATATTACGTCGAAAGACGTATGGAGGTTTTAGAGAAACATTTTTTTAGTTCGAGGGGAACATTATTCAAACTTACATTCCAAAATACTTTTTGAACCTGATATTCAAAAGATAGAAGTAGCAGAGCCGGAAAATATATTATACGATAGCTGATATGAATACTCACTAAATTCATCAGATATTGTACTCTAAGAAGTGACGATGCCAGTAATTTTGTATGAAAATGAAAACTGTCAGCAAAGCATCTTTTTCTAGCGATCAATAAGGTTATAGATTTATAAATGGAATTAGTGAATCAATATTTTTTGTTAAATTTATAGCATTTTTCTCAAATCCCTCGCCAATTCCTTTCTCCGAAATGTTTCATCTAATAACTAATGAACATGAAAGAGACAATCTTCGCCCCATCGATCCACCAGTAAATATTAAGCAAACAAAATATTAAGAAATTGGAAGTAAATTTGTAATAAAACATCCTTTTTGATCGCCGTTAGTTATTTTTTGCATTCTGAGAAAATTTAGGGACAATTCTGCTGATATTTTTTAAAGTCGCAGTGACGGTCTTTTTTTTAGTTTAAAACGAATTCAAAACCTAAACCTTAGCCTAAAAAAAGACATCTTATCTTAGAAATGGTATTGAGTCTCATTGATCGAGGCTCTGTTACGAGGAATATGCAAAAATGGCAATATCTACGCTATCAAATTTAAGTCAGAATCTAATGGTAAAGAAAGAGAGTTGACGTCGTACGTTTTCTTGTTCGGTTAAACAGTGAAAACCATTCACAGAACGTTTTACTTTGTAGCATACTAACAGGTCAGAGGTATAAATTACTACCGACTAGCGAAATCTGCTTCCCTAAATCGCACATCCGATAAACGTTCCTTTCGTTCTTAAGAAGACGAGTTCTGTGATCCTTTTTCACTTTCCGATAGCACCTTTCCAGTGCTCTACTTGAGACTTTGAAGAGCAAAGAATACAAAAGATGACGCCTCGTTTCCTTTCTGTTTGCCCGCCAGCGCAACACCGGAATTGCGTCACTTTACTGCCCCGCCTCGAGAAATTCCCTCTTCCATGCATAAAAGGACACTTGTAAGAAAGCAAAGCCCCTCGGAGGGAAGCACTAAGCTACCGCTCAAGAGGTCGACACTGATCTGCTTGCCAATCCAATGCGGCGAGCAATCTGGCAGTGCCCTGCAGCGACTGCACAATTTACATTCCTCCCTCGCCATTGCTTCCTTGATTGAGAGAGGATGAAACGCAGAAAAGCTCGAAATCTTCCACAAGCAGAAGCGATGATGTTTGGAATACCTATCTCTACTCGCGCTAAAATCCGAGGTCAAATGATAAAAATGGGTTCGAAAGAGTGTTATCGGGTACATGAAATAGAGAATCTGAAGTAGAAAATCGGTCGACAGAATTCCCATCAGCTGCAATTTGTTCGATCCAAAATAAATATTAAGTTGCTCACTTAGCAACTTAATATTATTTTTATTTAAATGTATTGGATTCATTTAAAACATAGAATACAATCAAATATGAAATCCATTTTAGCCTCAATAGCACCCTATGTACTAAATAACTTCTCCTGAAAGCTAAAAATTTAATTTTAAATTTACCAAAATTACCTTTTCTACAGCGTTTATCATTGCATGTGCGACGTTTCGGAAACCATGCCTATTTAACGTAATATATCAGGTACGGTGAAGAATACATACATATTCATATCCAAGTGTCTTCCAGAAGTTAAACATAGAGATGATAAGTATTCTTAAGAAACTCGGCATCAAGTAGAATCAGAAAATATCCCAACAATACGTACAATGTATCAGAAGTATTAATAGTATATATATAAATATAATGAATTTTTGAAAATGCGCTCAATATATATAAACCAGAAAAGTACCGTTTTTGGGGCCTCCTAGAATTGAACCCATGATGCCTAGGATGGATGTCTGCTTTTTTCCAGTGTCCAAACCCAGGACTTTATGGAAAAAAATCGGCGGCTCCGTGAGGTAATTCCTTCTGCCTCATCTTTAGTATCCTATATATATCTGGAGAAACGTCTATAAAGATACTTTTAAATTGTGGAAGATATATGAACAAATATGAAGATTCCAATGTATATTATGTGATAAAGTAAGATTTTCATTTTGCACATTCTTAGAAATCAACTACCAAAGATAGAGAAAAAGAATTTTTTTGCCTTTATTCAATTGCTCTTAAGTGTATCAATTCATGTTGAGACTTAGCTGTTTGAGTCTTAAATCTCTTATCACACTCATTGCATTTGAAAGGATGATCCTGAGAATGAGTTACCATGTGGGTTTTTAGGGTGGTCTTCAGAGTAAAACACTTTCTGCACACTTTACAATCGAATGGTTTTTCGTTTGAGTGAATCCTCAAATGATCATTTAGATTACTATTACTAGCGAAACTTTTTCCACAAAAACTACATGAATACTTATTTTTATGCAGATTGGAATGGTGCCATAAGCTATTTTGATTGTTAAACTCTTTCCTACAAATCTCACAAGAATAAGGTTTTTTAAGGCCCCCCTTTTTTTCACTTCTATAATTCTTTCTCTCTTTCAAATGTCTTAGTACATGCAGTCTTTTACCAACATCCCGTTTAAATGTTTTATCACATTCACTACATTTATAAGGCCTCTCATTGTAATGAACTCTCACATGCTTACCCAAACGACATTTCCATCGAAAGCTCTTATTACAAAAATTACAAATATAATCCTTCTTCTTACTCTGAGCTGGCGCTTCTGAATCAGATATTTTGGATTCTTCTTCTTTCTCTTTCCTCTTTGATTTTATAATACTGACTGATTTCGTTCCTTTAGTTCCAGCTTTGTCATACACTTTTTCACTTGTATCCTTAACTTTAGAAATCCCTTTCAGAATTTCTGAGGTGCCCTTTTCCGAAGATGTATTACCAGAAGAATCTTCTACTCTTTCCAAATGCACTGAAGATATCACTTCAGAAAAATCAGGGGACTGGAAATGTTGAAAAAAATAATCAGAATTCCCTTCACACAGAATGGATATATTAATCACTCTATATATAGTTTCTATGAACAGTAATATAAAA
>KZ309189.1:1647245-1758879 GCA_000376725.2 Ladona fulva | reverse complement strand
GCTTGCATACTGCAAGCTTAATGTAAGATAGATTAACTAAGGCATTGTACACCTCCTGCAACACACCACCTGCTATAAACGGACTGCCATCCACCAACTACAAAACCTAAACGAATTATTCAAAATACGTCCATACGATTTGTCCTAGCATCGAATCTGGGTCAATTAGGACAGATATTCTTACGGCATACCATAGAAATCCCTATCTTCTATAGATGTAGCGAATTTCAACCTTCCACCTGCCCAGAAAATACCGTTACGAATTTTTGAAAATTTGGTGATACGAATGCTCCTGGGATCGAACCTGGGCCTATAGAGCAAAAATCTTTACGGCATACGATAGACAATAATCCATTCTAACAACACCGTGAATTGCATGTTTCTATCTTAACGGATAATACCCTAAATGAATTCATGAACTTCAGACAGAAAAACTGCCCTAGCATCGAACAAAGGATCTTTAGGGTAAAAACCTTTAGGTGTACTATAGAGGATTCTCATCTCTATCGATGACGTGAATTTCAACGTTCTATCTTACTTACAAATTCCCGAAATGATTTCTTGAAAGTTTTGCACTAAGAATTTACCTAGCATCGAACCTGGTGCCATTAGGGATAAATCTTTTGCGGCAAACGGAAGATAAAATCATTTTCTAACGATTCCGAAAATTTTAACGTTCTATCTTTACGCTAAGTACGCTAAATGAATTTTTGAAAATGGGCTCAATGCATTCTTATGGGAAAATGGCCCTTTTTGCGGCCCCTTAGAATCGAACGTATGATGCGTAGAATGGAAGTCCGCTTTTTTCCTAGATGTCCAAACCCGGGACTTTACGGCAAAAAAATCGGCGGCTCCGTGAGGCACTTCCTTCTGCATCGCCTTTAGTATCCTATATGTATATCATCATCATCATCATCNGGGGGACTTAAATTCTTTGCTAAGCAAGTTCCTGCTGTTCAAAATGTCAAAGACATCATTAAAGAGGCAGATGAATTTCACAGTTGCCTCACATCCTGTGAAATTCTCTAATTTTAAGGAACACCCTAAGTATTCTAGAGCACTGGCAACACTGCGGCTGAGAGTCTGTGCTGCCAGTTTCACTTTCATTTTCTCTCGGTACCATTGAGCTTGACCTTAGCTTATTAGCAGCATGAAGGCCTTGCTGGGTTTGAAAATTTTCCAATTCTTCAATATACCCCCACTCCCTAAACCACCCTCACCATCAATAAAGTACCTTTCTGATGCAAAGGCATTCCTCACTGGCTTCAGCATGTGGGAGGGATCAAGGAGCACATAAATTCTTATGTCATCGTACAAAAAATGTGTGCTTAATTCCCCCACTTTTAAGTTTACCCCCAAGGCTGCTGCCATTGTAAAGTTGCAGCTGGTTCCATCAAATGCGAGGGAAACGACCATCACTATCCCTTTAGTGTCTAACCCTTTGATGAAGAAATATCCTACAGGAAGTTTCCATTATCCATTCACTGCTGTCAGCATGAATGTCAGAGCCTCTTTTGCAACAGGTAAATTGTCACTATCCAGCCCTGTGTCATAATCGATGTATCCAGAGATTCTCTTCCCATCCCATTCAACATGCCTTCGAATAGCCATTTCATCCATTGAAAGGGCACCAAGGACAGTAACTGGATGTTTCTCCCTGGCAGTTCTCTGTAGGGTTGGTAAAATCTCATATGTGAAACCAGCAGAAGCCTTCACTGTGGAACACAGCCTTCTTAATGTACTAGGATGAGGGATGGAGGCATTGAACTTTTTCCTAACATAATTGTAGGCTTTCGGTGAACAGAAGTTCAATGTCAAAGCAGATGTCATGAATTCTGCTGGAAAAACTTCTTTTCCTGAGTTATTCATTACTTGCTTCAATATCTGGAAGCAGGACCATGAAGGCTAGCGTGAAGATAAAGACAGTTCTCACTTGAATTGGGAAATTAACCACTTCCCTGATGGATTTTTTCGAGTGAATCTTCAAAATCAAGACACATTTTTTTATTTATTATTTTTACTTTAGATACCAATTTGAGTAATTAAATTGGAAAAATTATTAATTTAAACGTTAATTACTCTGAATATTTAAACTACCAAAATTACGATATTTTACCTATTTTCCTTTCAAAACTTAATATCTTAAGAATAAATTGGTTTTACACTGTCATAAATAGTAACAAATAGTATAGATATAAGAAAAACCTTCATTTACGTTTTGATCACATTAAAAATTGGTTTTTGTATGGTAATCGCGGAAACACGGTGTAATGCACAACGCAACATCACAATCTGGATAGTACTAGATAATAGTATCTTTTATTTATTTATTTATTAAAATTCAAAAACAGCCAAAGTTGACCAATTACATTGAATTTAAATTCGTAGCTAAAGGTGTAGGGGATGAGGTCCCAACCGGCGTTCAGGCTGAATGCATTGAATAGACAGAGGTAACAAAGTATGAAGGCTTCTTCTTTTTCCAAAGTTTGACGGATTGTTTTCTTTTGTGTGACAAAGAAATAAATTCTTTAAAAACAATAAGAATACACATAAGGTAGAGAGTAAGAGAGACAACAAATATAATAAATTAAAAATTAGGCTAAAATAACCCACAAAGGAATATAAACTAAGGTGACAAGAAAAATTATTTAATTGATGAGATGAATGAAGCAATGGGCGAAAAAAGTTCTAGCGAAGGGTTAAGCGATAATAGGGAATTGAAAGTTAGCGGAGATATATCCGGAGAAGCGTCTTTATAAAGAGATATCCGGAGAAGCGTCTTTATAAAGAGATATCCGGAGAAGCGTCTTTATAAAGAGATAAAGCTTTTTCTGATGCGTATTTAAGTCCAACAGTACATTAGGTACCACACTGCAAGTAAATTGGTCTGAAGCGATATCGAAAATCACCTATATCCAGAGAAGACTGTATCATTTAACTTTTGCGACGGATTTGATCTAACAAATTTCTTCTTACCTGCTCGAATATTGAAGAAAGTAGTGGAAAGCATAACTCCTTTCCTAATAGTAATAATCGAAAAATCTACGAGCGAAGGTCCCGAAAGATTGCAAACTTGCAATGTTTAAAAGCTGCTTAAAGGAGGATTTGTAGGCCTATCTATTTAAGGTTGTTGAGCTGTAAAATAATGGAACACATAATAGTTAGCTCCTTAATGGGCTTTCTCGACACGTCCAAATTCATAGTGAGTAACCAACACGGTTTTCGTAAGACGCGATCCTGCGAGTCTCAGCTAGCGTTGTTAGTCACTGTCTGGAAATCTATCGACAACAGACACAATACTAACATCTGATAAGGTCCCTCAGAATTTTTTGTGCAAACTAAAAGTGGCGACAGAAAAGTAATAAAGTGGATTAACGACTGCCTATCCGACAAAGGACAAGGAGTAGTACCGAATAGTATTAGTGCCAATTTGGTTACAGAGAACTCTGGCATGCATTATGGAGGGTAATCGGGCCATTTCTACTTTTAGTGAACATCAAGCACCTTACCAATAACACTGATAGAAATTTGGGATATTTGCGGACGTCACGGTTATTTATAGGGAAACAGGAAATACAGAGGACAGATTAACCCTGACGAATGATTCGGATAAAATTATGGAATGATGACATGACTGGCAATAAGAGCTCAATGTAGAAAAACGTTCGATAATTAGCTGAATTGAAAGGAAAAATTATGCCAATGTCTATTCGTATAGCTTCCGAGGGAAAACTTAATCAACAGTAGAATGGGGTAAACATCTTGGAGTGCCCTTATGAATTCCTCAACGTGGGGTATCCTAAATATATGAGCACTTAATAAACTCGGATTCGTGAAGAGAATAATCGGTAGGAGCGAAGAAAAAGTCCGTGAGTGAAGTCCGGAGTAGATGATGAAGGAAATTTCATTAATTGCACTTCATTCTGAAGATGGGACCAGAGGCAAATGCCTTAAATGTGGACGGGCGTCGAGATAGGAACCCGGCTGACCACGCGAGAACATTTCCATTTTCTTTACACATCCGCTAACTCCCGCTCTAAAAGCTCTCAGTATCCAAAATGTTTTTCTCACAAAATTCGGAACGCTTCGCGCATAATTAATGCAAAGTCTTAACCGAATTGCGAAACCAGAAGGGATATATCTTCCAAATTCAGCACCTTCTTGCCGCCTTCTGGTATTCAATGCTCTTCTGCTAAATGAGCGCTAGAAGTAGCTCGGGTCATGAAGATGTAAAGTAATGGGCAGAACGGGAGTTAAGTCATTGGTGCTCCGCCAGAGGCGCCACTGCCGATGGCAATGAACGATGCGTTCTAATAGGAAGTGGCTGAATTGAACACAGCTTGGGAAGAACCGTAGACGAGATAAGGACCTCAAAATGATTATGTCGGTCCAATATGATGTCCGAAAAGTGAATGAATACGGATATTCATAAATTACGACACCGTTGCACATCTTTGAGTTACAGGGAATGAGTTAGCGCCGTTGAATTATTTTTGTAGAATGCAAAGTTCCACTCGAACTCTAAAATGCAAGTAAAGAATTGTGAAAACAGACAATCTACGATGTCAAATGGTTCAATGAAAAATTATTTCAAAAAGCGAGTATTTTAATTATCCAAAGACTTAATTAAATTAAGTAATCGTATTAATTAAGGAAAGAAATACGTATACTAGTTCATTTTTAACGTTACTTTTAACCATGATTTTAAACATGAAAGATAAAATTTTATGAAGGTTAATAACAAATCTGAGAAAACAATAATAAAATGTTTAAGCTTCGTTAAGAATGTAATGAAAAAATTAGAACACGGCTGTGAACGAATTAGAGGTTTGAAATCACTCCAAGAGTCGTTATACCGGCGGTTCGCATTTTTCCCTTCGAGACAGAAAAAGGAAATAAGGGAAAGGAAACGAATGAACCGGTCTTTGTGGGGTCGCCCGAAGAGAGATCAGCGATTATTATTAAGAGATCTTTTAAGCGATTCCTACAAAAGTTCGTACATCTACTTCATTAAAACAAGTCATCCGTTTAGGCTCATCCTTCAATGTGAGTGAATCGCCTCACAGCCGCGCACCACGTCCTATATAAGGTTCAGGATAGAGACATGGAAAAATCACTTCGTACACAGCAGTCCAGTTTTTCTGGTCAGTACGTCAAATAAAACCGCGGTTGAAAGGTTCGCATTAAATTTTATCACTACAATTAAGAATAACTGCGACCTTGAATGGAAAGAGACTAAGGATTGATTCCTAAGCCGTCGTTACTGAGAAGTCGCTGTTAGCAGTGGATCCTCGTGCCATCGGAAAATATTGAATCGTAAGGGACATAACTTCTGATACCAATAACGGTATTGACTCTGGAGCAATGAAGGTAATTAACAACATCAATATTGCCGAAAACATCTTTCCTGCAGCCCACTGAAGTTTATCAATTGGAGACCATGATATTTAATTTCACGATAGTAGTAACTGATATTTCTAACAAGTTGCTAAAACGGTAGTGCATGTGGCCATAGAAGTCATATCGACTACATGGAAAATAATTCCCTGCAAGCCGAATATCTGCGTGTGGCAGGGTTGAAACTTTTTTATAACAAAGGAACAGAAGCCAACCTAAATGCCGTCATCTCCGATATAAATCAATAGATAAACATATTGCGTAGCAAAAATGACAAAGTTGGTCTTAGAAAGAAAAACTGAACTTTCTGTCCATTTCTTCTAATGTATGTCATCATTTCCTCGTCCGTTAGAAACATAACATTGGAAAAGGAGTTAATGCTCCCGATAAATAAACAGTCTTTTATAAGAAAAATATCGAAAATGAGAATCAAAGCATTCTTTACCTTTGAGACGATTTTGGAGGAAATATTTCCGACGGAATACATAAATTGGGAATTCTCTCGACAGGTAAGGAAGAGTAAAAATATTGGACGAAAATATCTCCTGAGATTATTCCACGAGATTAATTCTGACCTTTCGAGAAGAACTCATGAGAACGTAACAAGACTTTCAAAAGCGGAATTTGGCCATCAGACGACTATTGTAGTACTCAGCAATTAATCTCTTTTCTGATAGGTTAATACGGAAACGATTCGGACAAAAAAAACTACTTAAGAAAAACGAGAAGGAATTAAAGACGGATCTCACAGGTAAAAATCTACTTCTTCATTCCGTATTCTCTGTAAAAAGAGAAAAAAAATGCTATCATTTGCAGAAAACGAAACAATTTAAATAAGGCATCGAGAAATCTATAAGAATATCGAGAAATAAACGTGACGGGAGAAAAGCCGGAAAAAATAACACCACCGATGAAACGAGCATCGTACTAATAGAAGAAAAAATCGAACGAGAAAACGGGGAGAAAGAGGCAGAATAAGGAGGTAAATCGATGAGAATTCTTGGGGTGAGCGTCGGAAACGATAAGGAATTTGGGATTGAAATTTATTCCGAATCGAAAGAAATGGGAAGTTCGGAAAGGGGCTCCATGTTCAGATTAAAAAATATAAAGGTTCGTACGGATTAATTAAAAGAAAGGATCGGATAGCAAGAAGAAACTGATAATCTCCTTAAATTAAAATCGCGAATTGCCGAGAAGCTTTGGAGGATTACCTTTTCTCTTTATTCCAATTTGAGTCTTTTGGGTGAGTCCGTCAACGGAAGGGAAAATGCCTGTTTCTATAGAACGTTATAAAATGGAAGTTCCGTCTATACGAACCGCGGTTACTAATTGTATATTCTGATGGAATTCGCCTTCAGTTGTGACAGAGTTTTTTGATATTTGTAACGGATAGAGCTATTCATGATCATTTACGGGTTTTCATACAAATAAATGACCTCTCAAGTATTTAAAACAGGACGGTGAGCCACCAAAACTGGGAGCCGCATGCTGTTTTCTCAATAACTAAAGAGCCGATTTCTCCTAAATATTTCACTCAATTCTCTATTTTAACGCCTTATAACTGAAGTGGAAGAAAACGAAGCCTGGGGTAAATCTTCTCTTTAGAGTGAAAAACATTTATAAACGCAATAAATATGAACACAGTCCCCGGGAAGATTCCAGGCAAGACATGGAAAATTGCCTCAGCTGTCGAAGTGCATACTTTTAGCAATCCTAACGAAATAGATAAAGAAACAACTTTTTAAAGACTGATTATTTCTTTCAAATGTACCTGCAGCCCGCGTTGTCTTTATGCACCACAATTAAAGCAATACCTTGGTAACCTATGCTTTTGAAATAGGTTACGGTTTTCGTGAAATTCGATGTAATAGATCCTGGCTACCTTATCCTGATGGATGTAATATTTTCCTTTTGTCTTTGGTACAGGATGGAGAAATAAGTATCTTGCATTTACTTCTGTCTCGGTCTAGTTTATAGCTATGATGATGTAAAAGCTATGAGGTATGTTTGATGTTGAATAATTGCATTGATTCTCTTTATAAATGCTATGAAAAGTGTTACTTGCACAGTAATTGTGCTTCGCCTAGGTGGACTTGTTCCGTTTATAGCATTCTGTATCAGTGAGAAGAGCAATGGCAAAATACCTCACTCCTCATCTTGCCTAGCCGCCTCACAAGACAAGACAGCCTAAACAGACTTCAGCTGCAAGAAAAATGTAGTGTTCTATGTTAGGAAGGAAGTTTTAAAACATTTTCAGTGATTCATGTCCTTGCGTCATTTGTAAAAGTTTGGAACAATCTTAAAAAGGAAAAGGATAAAGGGAAGGTAAAGGCATGTCCCTAGGAACAGCGAAGTTGAAAAGTAGTAGTATTCTTAAAAGTGTTTCGACAGCTGAGGTCATTTCGCACGTAGGCTTCCACCGGGGATCGAACCCGGGACCGCTTTCGCTGAAGTCGAACGCGTTGCCCACTTGGCTAACCGGGAGCCCCGAATTTGAAAAATGTCCGACAAAACTATGACTGTTATCCCTACTAATATCAATGTTGTCTACGCTATCCTTATCGATTGATAATCGAGTATTGTATTGTAGGAATAGCAATACAGCTGTGGAACATTTTCCCGGAATCAGAGTGGAGAAACTCGAGAGAAAAATTGAAAAATTTGAGGAAGCATGAGATAAAGAAGTGGTGATTTTGCACGTGGGAACGAACGATGTTAAATCGGCGAAGTCTGCGGAGCATTTAATGGGTTGTGTGTGTGGGACTTATGCAATACGGCGAAGTTTAAAAGGGCGAAAATAATGATAAGTGGGTTTATCAGAAGAAGGTCTCACGATATTATTAAAAACATTGACGAGTGCTTAAATTTGGTGTGTAGTAGGCAGAATATCATCTTTAAGAATCCGAACTGTTGGCTAAGTGAAGATGAATTGGTTCACAATTTTGATGAGAACAATAGAAAGTAATATATAAGCAATGATCGTCGATTGGTAGGTGTTCTAAGGCACTTGCGAGTTAACTGTCGCAGTATTTTCCATAAGATTCATGATATTAATCGTTTAATAGATTCATATAATTCGGATATAGTAATAGAGTCATGGCTAAGAGATGAAACTGCTTCAGTGGAAATTTTCCCAGAAGAGTTCAAGGTATGTAGGAGAGATAGACAGGGGGAAAAGAGGAGGTGCATTTGTTTGAGTAGCTAAACAGTTTTCGAGTTTTCTTATTTTAAGAGATAAAATATATGAAATCTTACGTGTTGAAGTCGAGGGCAGGGCAAGCAAGAGAGAAATATGGTCGAGAGGTCGAGAGAGTGACCTGCTACGAAAGGACGTAAGTAAATCGATTTTAATTGCAGGAGACTTAAACTTACCTCAGGTTAACCGGTCAGGGAGAGAAGAGACAGGGGATGCAACATCTGGTAAACATTCTAATAAAGGAGAGTGGTTTCACGCAGGTGTAAGCAAGCCTACCAGTGGTACGTATTATAAGTGGTGTTAATACCATATAAGTGGTATTAATGCGTTTTCAAGGAAATGACTAATTGTATGAGAAATTATATCTATTTAAAATTAGTGTTTCGAAGTTGTTGTGATTGATGGGAAACGTTGTTATATATTGATATTCTGTATTGGTGTTTGAAGGACTTTGAGGAAGTGGTGTATTAAAGTGGATTGTTTAATGTACATGCTGTTGTAGATGTGATGTATCTTTTGTATCGTAGAATAATATATTTGTAAATCATAGCTGCTTAAAGTGTAAGTATAAGTAATTTTAATTTGTAAGACATAGCTTTTTAAATAGTAAACATGAAAGCATACGCTTTTGTATTATGAAACTGTAGCTGTTTAAAATTTCAATTAGTAAGTTTTGTAAAATATTGTAGTTGGTGGACGCGTGGCTATTGACAAATGTATATATGTTTATAAGTAGAACTTAAGTGTTAGTTGTAGAATGTGAATAATGTAACGTCGCCACCTGACCTAGCGTCATCCTGCGGTAGAATTGTGAAATAATCACAACAGAAATCTCGTCTTGGTTCGCAATTGGATGGAGGCCATTGCACCCAAGCAGCAGGTAAAAGGAGACACTTTCGCATTCGCGCATTGCTCGCCGCTCACTTTTTCTAATGAGATTCTCTGACATCCCTCGCAGCCATTTCATTCTTATCTCCAAAATAGTCCAGTAAGATCAGGCCTTCCTCTAAGTTGCAGCAACTGCTTTGGGTCCCAAAATTTTCCACTTCAATGTGCGCAATATTTAGATTGGCATTTCCGAAAATTCTGTTAAGATTGTAATCTTCTTTCGCCCTTTCATTGTTGAGTTTATCAGTATAAACGAACGACTCTTAATTTTCTGCGGATTTAAAACGATCATAATAAAACGTCTTTACTAAAGGACAACATTGAAACTTCTTAGTCCCTTCTTACAACTAAACCTTTTCAACAACGGTAGGCTGCTGGCGATGGCTTTCCATGCCTTCAGGAGCGGATATTTTCTGTCAGTATCCATCGGAAACTGGTTGAATCCTCAACGCCATCCGCCAATATCTATTTCAGCTATGGGGAGGGAATAATGATTGTTACTTAAAGAAGGAGATACCTCCTATCTTCCCTGACTTAGTCAGAATGAGTGGACAAATTCCATACAAGCGCAACAAAATGACCAAAAAAACGTTTGACAATGTTCAGAAAGGGGTAACAAAAAAATCTCTCGGATGGAATTCGCTCCAGGTGAGAAGGTCAGATTATCGACGGAAGCTTTTGGACAAATTCATCTATTCAGAATTTTTAGAAGAAGTAGAAGATATTTTTCCTCTGCCATACGCCACTGGCGGCTTGCGGGGTATGAATCTAAAATCCATGTAATTCCAGTGAAAAACGAGCGCGATCTCCGAGAGGCGACTATCAAGCGTTTCAAGGTAATAATTGCTAAGATAGATCGTTACTTCTGGTCGTTCTTTCCGCAGAGCATTAGAAATGCGAACAGGATGGATTAGGTTAGGTCTTTGGTGTTGTTACACCCACTGCCACACGCCACTGGCGACTTGGAGGTCTGAATCTAAATCTTTACCTACAGATAATTAAAACAATTCCATTACAAATAAAATAATAACAACAACTTGTACTTTCCACAAATATATTTTGGTTGAATCAAGATGTAGTAGCATAAACGCTAATACTGCTAATACTCTGGCTAATTAGTACAGAATGGAGGTAATAGGGTTTCTCTACGTTCAAAGTAACAGGTATGAGTTTTTCTTCTGGCACACATTTTTTGCTGAGTAGTAGATAAATAAACAATTTTAAAAACGTATTATACAATAATACAAGGAAATAGAGTGGTAATGTGAAGTATCAGCCGACGATTCAAACATCACCTCACATCGTTAGAGCACTTTCTAAAGGTAAAGAAAAGCACTCTTAGAAAATCAAGGATGATACAGACAAATTCAGGCGCTAGAAGAACATTCCTAATTAGCTGTGAGCAACTCTATTTAATATGGGAAAATAAACAGTAGAAGAGGAGTCCATAGCATATTGAATCGTCATGCGAAACTCGAAGGAATATAGATTTGTCTCTTAATAGTGAGTTCGCTTAAGACACTTAAATTGGCTTTAAATAGACGCCATGTCAATAAATAACACAAGCACAATCATGTACGTAACCCTTCTTTAAAAAAAGTAGAGAGTTCTAAATTTTCTATGGACCATTGAACAATATCTTTGAACTTCGCTATTGATTTCTACAAGTTATTGGATTCAAAATACTAAACCCTATTATGCAACATAATTTATGAGTTTGTGCTCGAAATCGTTGAACCATTAATTTTGTGCGACAACTTGAATATCCCTCATTTAGACGCGATTAAATTAATTGTGTCATATATCTAAGTACAGTAAAGGAAAAGAAGATACAGAGATATTAAATCTGGATCAACGGGTCCATAACATACAGTCAAGTTCATATTGCACACAGCATCTTATTTACAGAATAAAAGAGAGAGAAACGATGTATTCATACGTGATCTTCCTTCACATTTGTACATTTCTCTGGCAGAAGTATAATTTATTTTTAAATGATTTCCCGCAAGTTCACGTAGAAACCTAATTCCTTTAAGGAAAGGAAGGTAACTTAGTTGGTTGAAAACCAACGAAAATCCCAAAGGAATAACAAGTGTGAAAAATAGCGACACGACTGGGACACGAACCCAGGTCTCCCACTTTCCGGGCAGGTATTCTTTTAATTTAAATTCGTGGATTTCATTCCTTTGTAATTAATCAGATATCAACGTTTAATTTCATTATTGTGATATTCAGTGGAAATTTCCGTTTGAATTTACATAAAATATTTAAATTAATACGATGGTGGTGAATGAAAATCAGAGAGAAAGTAAGTTACGTTGTTTCAAAATGTAGAGTTTATCGTACGTCATAGAATTCAATCTCCGATGATTGAATTCCATGTGACGAATTATTTTGTATGCTTCCTTAAAAATGGTAATCCAATGATTTGGCAAAGAACTTCCTCTTGCATTTTTCAACGGAAACATTCTTTCACTACACATGTATGCACATCTTCTGATATTTATCTAGTTACCGAATTGTTAGGTTAACGCACGAATTCATTCTGTTTTCAGACAAAAATTGGATAGTCTTTAAGGTCACAAAGGGAAAATCTTTAGGAGAAAGAATTCAAGCGACACTGAGTTTTTTAAAAAAAGAGCAAAGTTTAAGATTTATTTCTTTTTATCTTCAATGAAATTATAGTTTTTCAAACATGAACATAAAAAATTATTCTGGTAGAAATATTTATAAGTCAAGGACTGTCGACGGGGCAAGAACTTCTTCATAATCATATATTTTGCCATATTACGCATTCACGTGACAGGATGTGTTTGACATGTCCGAATTTCGTATCCCATGTCTTCTTATTTAAAAACGAGAGAGAATTGATAAATAACTAGTTTTCAATGAAGATAATGAATCGTAAACCTATAAGATTCAGAGATATTTTTCAAAAGTTTTCACCGTTTGTGAGTTCCAGAGCATTTGGGGTTCTGCACAGAGACTTTATTTACATATATTTGCAACAACTGGTTATCTGCTATGAAGATCTTATTCTGTATCAAAACAGGAGTCGAGGAAACTATGAAAAACCATTCCGTGCATTCATTACAAGTAACTTAATTATCGAGTTAACGATGATTTGATTGCGAGGGAAGTTTTATTTTTAGAGATTAGTGAATTTCCTTCCATTTCCTCGTCATTTTTCTTATGAAAAACTGAATTTTGTCTCTCAATAGTCATATTACTCGTAAATTATGTTTCATCTCATTAAAATAAAAGAGCATTTTTATTTCGAATTTGCTATTTTTGCTTTCTTTCATTTTACATTACAAAAACATATTCTAAAAAGAAAATATCGTGCTCTTGGAAAATAGAAAAAGATACATATTCACTGCATCAGATAAAACATATATATTTCATTATTGCCTATTTTAAAGCTTTCCCATCTGCCGTTTGTGTGAATACGGCTCTATGTGAAGGAGGCATCAATCAAGTTTTTGCACCTCCGCACGACCATTAATATCCAACTGCAAGAAACGTATACGGGGACAAGTAGGAAAAAGGTCAAATGGATAAAAGCTGCCATGTGAGGGGAACGGTGAATAATGAAGTTTGAGATAGAAAAAAGAACTGCCTCAAAGTTTGTGCAATATTTAACCGGCTCGTTATCAGAAATCTGCTGAGTGCTAATGCGTACGTTTATTTTTTACAATTACAACCCCATAAAAAATGTTTACTCAATTAGAAGAGTATTCCATTCACTATCTGAACTTTCATAGAAGTCGCAAACGAAATAAAAAAACACGTTTTGAAATTATCACAACTGCTACATTACAAAAATGTTTTATATCCAACACCCGGACACGACTTCATCATAGAGTAGTGAAAAATTTGGAATGATGGCAACGTTCTTTATCTATTCATTCCTCTTTCTCTACCGTATCTCCTAAAAATCAATTTCACAGGGAAGTATGCCATCTAGTTCACGTTTAAACTTCACAGAATCAGGCGAGGTGTTGTGGAAATCCACAATGGAAAGAATCTTAGGAAATTTGTACTTTTTACACAATTCTTTAAAAATTTGTTGTGGAAATTGTGGAAAAAGTACAAATTTCCTAAGATTCTTTCTACTTCATGCTTATCTCATGCTATCTCTTTCCACCTGGATATGCGGGCTGTGTTAGGTGTCAGAAAACTACTACTCTGTGAAAGCGAGAAATTCGTTTAAAATATATTGGGGCTGAATATCATAGGGGCTAAGCCATCGCTTAGATACTCCTGCCAAAGGTGACGCTAGAAAACCTTTGTGTTAGAGCACCTGCGGGTTTTCCCCTTTAGCTGACGCCTCTCGATAATGGCCGTGGTGGAGGTCACAATACACCTTGTAGAGGATAACAGACTGTCTGATTCCCTTCTCACAAACTCATCCCATAACCTCCGTCCCTTTCCATGGAAACGCAATCAAAATATTTTCTTTAAAGTTGTGACGGTCAGAACACCAAAGATAAATTTGCGGCGGTACCATATCCAAAAAGGCGTTTTCAGTAAGATTCTTACGAAAGCCGCCCTTCTCATGATAATTGCTAATGCTGCCCAAATTCCTTCACAAAACACCAAACACTTTTCACGGACGACCGACTGATAACCACTAGTTTGTTTGTTGTGCTATTTGTGCGGATTTTCATCAGAGGGCTGCACATTTGGCCATCAGGTCCAACTTGTGAAGCGTATCGCCTATCATCAAATAGTATTTGTTTTCACTTCACCTGATGGACTGGGAAATTAAACAGACGCGTTAAAAAAAACCGTGTTGAACGCACGAAAACCTCGCATCCACCTCGATACTATATATTCTTGAGGAGGATTCCTTAAAGGCAAATTCCGGGATTTTATAAATTGAAATTCCTTAGAAAAATCCACAAGAGTTCGTGAAAGCATATTATCCGGTTGAGATTATCTGAGAAAATTAAGGAAGGCGTCAAACATCTGTGTCTATCCGTTATTCCTCATACCGAAAGAGCGAGAGAATCGCTTGAGGACAATTCACAGCGTGAGGCCACGTTCCATCGATACTTTCATCTGCAAAACATCGGAAGCATCAACTGGAACGCGCTCCCCAACAATTATGAGATTAAGTAATTACCTTCAAGCAAAACAGCGAGGTAAATTTTAGATCGATCCCGAAAAATGAACCGCTTTTGATTTTTTTGTTCTTTTGCCTCTTTTTTGCAGGTTTCCTCTAGCACTATGGCCCACGTAGAGCTTCCCAATGTCACAAAGCTGTCGCCAACCAAAACTAACGCCTTAAGGCTTTAATTTTGTGTACTTTAATTTTCACCTTTGAAACAAAACAACAGCTTGGCTTTGCACAGCTTTTCTATGATGCAGGAAGGGATCCAAAGAAATGAAAACGTGAAATCATGTAGTATAATAGGATTAAAAATATGTTTGCTAACACAATCCCTGAGTTTAAAGAGAAAAAGGAGCAATAAAACACCTGTATGACTGAAAGCCAATTAGAAGACATTCCAACAGCTGCCGTGCCAACTTAATGAAGTAGAGAACTAATGCGCACACGCGCGCAAATTGAAATACCATTATATCACGGCACAATCAGTTGTTTAACTTGTTAATATCTTTCAATTCTAACTGTGACATTCTAACACTACTAAATTTCTGCTCCCTGAAGTGATGGGATCTTCTTAAAGCTGTTTCGCAATTCATGCAAAAACACTGAAATTCTCAGATAGAATAATTGCTGATACACTATCTTGAAATGAATTCCTTGACCTTCGCTGATAATTAATGGAATCGATACACTTAACTAGAAAATATAGCCTGAAAGATTCTGTGGACGGAATTTTTTATTGGCGACGAGGATAATTTAGAGCCTTAGTTACAGTCATCACGGAGAAAGATTATCAAGTCTTAATAATGAAAAAGAAAAAACGGAAATGCGACAAGAATTTAGATGTACCAAACAAAGGAAGAAATAAGCAGCGAATAAAGCGATTGAACGATGAACGTGAGAAGAATCTAAGAAGAAAAGGAGAAGGCAAAAAGTCCTCGCGTGGGGTTTGAGACGAAGAGAGAAGTGAGGATGAAGCAAAAAAGTATGGCGGAGGAAGGATACGCATTGGAAGATTAAAGGAAGAAGGATCCTATAATGAAACGAAGAAAAAGAGAAGGAAAACATGAAAGGAATGGAGAGAAAGTGGGATGACAAAAAGAGCCCAGGATAAGCTGGATAGAGATAAATAAAGAAGTTGTATTGCGGTGAAAAGATGGAAGGAAAGACGTTGAAGAAATATCGCGAAGAAGTATTAAGAGAGGGGAAACAAAAGGGAAAAGTAGGATGGGGAAGAGAAAAGATGAACAGGCATCGTAAGGTTTACGATAGGCGAGGTGGAAGATTTGGAGCTTATAAATATGAAGGAAAATAATCAGAGATGGGAAGCACAAGCAAGCTATAAAAGTAAAATTGATTGTATTTGAGCACAGAAAGTCTATTCTTTCGCCAATATTTTATTTTTAGCTTTCCAAGAAAGCTTTCAAATGGCAAAATAATGATTTTACAGCGATACGCATTAATCTGTACGGGTTATTTATACTGTACATCAACAAACGTCTTCTAAATATCAGAAAAAGCTAACCTCGATTAGCCCTAATAACTTTGTAGATCCGTAGCATAGATTTAATTTTAAAATGCAAGCATTTTTGTTTATTATTTATCGAGACAAAATTCATATGCGAGCAAATGCTGAAACCATTACATTATAGGTAATTGGATGGCTGAAAGAATGTTTCGAATCATTTCTAAGATGTGTTTTACATCAATTAATCGGTGATTCGATTATTAAAACTGTGATTCAAGTGAGATGGATCGAACAAGGCGAAATTATTTCTTCATTAAGTATCTATTTTAGTTTATTTACCTTCAGAAATAAAAATTAAGAACTCATTACTTCTAAGAAGTGGCGCAGCCAAAGGGAGGTTTGCGGGGTTCAACTCCCCTCATAAGAACAGACCCAACAATAAATTACACCAAGTAAGAGGCTATATACTTGCATAGATTTAGATAGATTCCTATAGAAAGTCTGGAAATGTATGCATAAAAGAAAGGAAGTGGAAGCAATAACATTTGGGTATCTCTCAAAACTTTGGAGTTTTTGGCCAATTCGTGGAGTGCAGCTGTGTTCGCCCTGCCTTGGTTGCTCTTTCGGAACCGTTTTGGATAACGAACCCGCAACCCAGAAGGTGAACTCTGGTATTGAAGAGGGTAGAACACCCCAAGTCAGAAATGTCGGTACAAAATATTGGAGGCCGCATGAGATCTTAGCCGTCAATTGCCCTCATTTCTATTTTCAGCTTATTCAGAATCCAAATAAATGGCAATCTGCTGCAAATCACTCCCTCCACAGCATTATAAAATCTAACCGTTAAGTGTATGGTAAATCAAGTGTGCAATGGGACTGTGGATTGGCAATTAAGTAAAGCTTTTTGTTTCTGTCTTTCGGGTGAGAGAGCGCAATGCGCGGGAACATTCTGGCATGGTAGAGAACATTCGTTTTCGGTGCACTGTATCAAATAGGAAAACGAAATAATAGTTCAAAGAATGTTAGAAACCCCTATTCTCCCGCGGTATTGAGTATCTTTGAATGAAAATAACATTTATGTAGAGGTATGTTCTTCTAATAGCATCACGAATGAATACAAAGAAGCAATGTTTTTATTTAACGTTGTGGAGATATTTTTGAATTGCTTCAACAGGAATAATTTAAAGTTCGTTTTGGTCTGGCTTTGAAAACATTTGGCCTTTTGTGACCTTTGGTATGCTCGTTTGACTGAATTAACAAATGAATTACCAAAAGCGAAAATGAAGAAAATCAATTATGGCCCCGCAATTATTTTATCTGACAAAAGGCTAACAGTTTTGCTTCTGTCACATCTTACCGCAGTGCATTGACTTTATCGGCCCGTATATGTGGAAAAAGAGCTCTGTCAAATAAGTAATAAATATCGTTAATTGCACAGGGTAGTTACTAAAAGCAAATTTCAACTACTGTCTTATTACGAAGAGAAATTATCCCTTATTACATTCTACAAAAAGGCGAATAAAATCATTTGAGAGAATGGCACCTACTAAATAATTTCAATTTACGCCTGATTCCAACGACAGTTCTTTTAAGTTTACAGTTTGATTCCTACAAATACTTTGAATTCCTACGATATCGTGGTTAAAATAAACTTCTATTGTGGATATCACTAACGACGACGTTTGGCTTTGGTGGCTCAGATTCTGATATTTCGAAATATTTACCACAATTTATGAAAACATACTTCTTTTAAGATAGCAGATACGACCCGACAATTCTAACTAGATTGCTGGAACTGTTGTAAAATACGTAAAATCTAAATTGAAATAGTAAAGTTGTTTTTAAGCGCAAATACTTATATGAGATGGATCTTAACAGTGGAAGCGGTAACATGTAAATTCTTACCGAGGGATGCTTGTCATGGGATCCAGCGGATGAAACGTATGCTCGCGAACTAGAGAAAGCAGAATCGTTTCGCCTTGCAGCGGAAAGCGATATCATTTGTTAAAAAGTGCTACGACAGAAAAGCAAGCGTTATGCAAATACTCTCAGAAGCAGGTTGGGAATCCTTGAAAGAAAAGACATTAGGCTGCGATTGATTGATAATTCAAATTGATTGATAACCTCCGCACAGAAAATAACGTAATTAGGCGAATAAAATCGGTGTTGAATCCACTCTATCATTCTCATTCTTTTCGCGACACGATAATAACTCCTAAAAAAAGGCGCAAAAAATTCCGTCTATCGGCGAATAGACGCGGAGACCAAATCAGCAGAAAGTCTCCGAAAAATCGTAGGGAAAGTAAGCGGAAGTGGAGATGAAAATGCTCTCCACAATAGGGAGAGATTGATTCGGGAAGATATTTCGTTTCCGTGGAAAATAAGCGGGTGAAAGAAGAAGAGACACATAAATAGAGATGGTTGGTGTCGGATAAGAAAGGAGATAGAGATAAAAAAGATAAGGGGAGGGGAATAGGGGGGTGAAGTCAAGAGGTACTCTGTGGGAATAATAGATGGGGTATGAGAAGAAGAGGAATGGTACAGTAGCAATGGACCCTTTCACTTGGGGAGAAGTAAGGAGTGAAAAGCTAGATGATGGAAGCGCTTTTTATTTTTATACCTTTTATTTCGTGGGATTGCGAAGATCTAACGGTTTTCCTTTGCAGCTCCTTTCAGACGCCTCCTAGCGGATAGATGAGGAAGTAGAGGAGAGAGCAGAGAGAAAGAGAAAGGGACGGAAAAGGTAAGAAGAAGATAGGAATACAGATGAGAACGTTGGATGAAAATAAAAGTAAAGAAAGAAAGGATGGAAAAGATAAAAAGCAAACGTTTTAGAAGATACTCAAGCGGTATGACAAGAAACATCGAAATATAGTTACAAATATAGTCTAAAAAATAACAAATGATAGCAATGAAGGATATTAAATTTATAAACAATTGAAGCTTTACTCGATTTACGTTTTAAACTTAATTTTTTCGTAGGACAAAATCCTTAGCTCGAAGCTGTAAAGGAATAGATTTCGACAGTACTCGCTTAATGAGGATTCATGCAGTGCATTGCGGTAAATTACATTCATCTCCACATTTGTTATAACTCTTATAACATTTCAGAGATATAAAGCATTATCAAGTATTTTATTATGTAAAAATAGATGATTTGAGAAGAAAAAGTTTCAAATTTTTAACGAAGAGGTAAAAATCATGCTTGTTAATTTCTTCCATAATACAGATTTTACGAATCGACATGGAAAATCCATTTGTTTCCACACCCAAAACTCTCTCGAGAATCGTCAAATTTTACTGAAATATACAATAAACATGGTTTTCTTGGTTTGCATATTGAAACAAGGAGTCCAAGATTCATATAACCGGTTCACATACAGTATCTCTAAATAGAGGAAATGCAATTTTGTTACATTCTCCTGAAGGTGATTCTCTAAACTTCTCCAGAATTGTGACCTTTTTGTTGTAATAAAAACTAAAAACTAATTATGTTGCAATATTAAAATAGATAATTAATTATGTGATAATAAAATTATATATTAATAATTAGTAAGAGAAATACATTCAGCTCGGGAACTAAGACGAAAAGTAGGGAATGGAGGAGGAAATTTTCTTTATGAAACAGAGGAAATACTAAGTTAATGGTAGGGAATAGGTAAAGGTTGCGTTGACCTCGTATAATAATTGATTTAAAGAACCGAAATAGATAGTAAAGCAGACAGAAATACTAGACAGCGGAAAAAGTTCGAAAGCTATTTAAAAGAGGGAAAAATGGAGAGAAAATGGATACGGTGTAGCGGGAGGAGATGATTCATGGGAATGGGAGGACGGAGAATAAGTGGCACACTCCGTCATAGGATGAAAGCGGATGCCAACTTTTTGCGCTGCTTTTTCCACGAAGCCTTCCTAAGAAGAAGAACGTCTCTTAATGGCCCTCTCTCTTTTTATGTCTTTCCACATAATCTCGATCGGAATCGCCAGAAAGAAAAAAGATGGTCGTTCGACAAAATCGAAATTCGAAAAAAAAATAATTAAAACATTTCCTGTGTCCTAATGACATTCAAATTTTTCTACCAAATTCGTCTGCTTGAGACAGTTTCTCAACCTTAATGCCGCGATAACCTTGGGTTTCTTTGTGTAAGGTATGGTTTACTCGTAAGCCATACCTTACACAACATTTTCCCCACTCTTTTTGATAAAAGTGCTCAGATTTTGCGAAATAATTTACTCGGAAGTGTAGAACGATAATCGTTTCTGTAATTCTGCCACAAACAGAAGTCTACTATCTGAGAACAAGCACGGATTGAGAATGACAAGCATTAGATATTTCTTGCGTGCAGCAGATCCAATATCCCCCACCTGATGAGCACTTCCTATTTGAAACCCTTTGACTCATTTACACTGAAAGAAAACATCTGTCAGCAAATGGGCTACTGAAGTAAGTCTTTGGACTTCTGCTAAATGTGAAATTTTCACGATCTGAACATATTTCTTCCCGAACAATTTTCCATTAAATTTTCTAAGAAAATATTCTTCGTGGAGATGTTTTAAATTTTGATGCGTTTGGTTTCATTAATTTTTAAGCTATTTGATAATATTCTAATAATTTATGTATAATACAATGTTTTATTATTTTCCGCGCTCCTTTTCTTTCTTGCGCATCACTCATATTGTTTTCATGTGCGCGCACTTTGAAATATATCCTGAATTAATAAAAACTGAAGGATTAAAATTCAAATGCGTCTATTGGAATAGCTGTTTTGATTTCTATCCTTGTTGATCGGTAGTAAAATTGTTAGCTTGATGTTGTAGATACCAAACCTATTCATTTAATAATTGCATAATGTTGGCAATACGTTGCATTTTATAGCAACCTTCTATATACATACGATATACAAAGCGTTGTAACTATGAATTATGAATTGTAAACCCTAAGTAAAGGCTGATTGCCGGTCGGTTGCTCCTTCCATTGGGCTATTCCACCAAAACTGGCCGATTATAATATATAAGGCAATTCAGAGGAATTCAGAGGCTGAGTTTTACCCGACTACCGCGTTAGCATCTTCATGCTTCTTAAAATCGGTCAGTGAAAGCGTTCCTTTAGTTTTGACAACTTCCCTGACCTACCACCGAGAATCACTTCGCAGTATTACATCTATCGTCAATTTTTGTTAAAAGATACCGCAATAGTAGTTGCCAACTTCGAATATTATGTGTAACAGAGATGCTAGTAATTGTGATTGCTTCAGCAACTGCCGCTTCTCGGTTGGGGTCGCTTTACTTTCAGGTCACAAAGAGCGATTCTTTTAAACGATCTTCCGAGAATGAAAGGAAACCTCGACTTGGAGAAAATAGCAACTGTAGCAGCCTTCTAATCTCATAGCGCAATGTGGAGCGATTAACACCGAGAAGCGACACGTCCCGAATAAAACGAGTTTGGAAAAAATTCACATTACGCGAAAGAACGCTCCTATAAAAGGAGTCGAAATTAGGAAAATAATTCCGGTTCAGGAGGAGGAAAAATTGCTCGAGGTGATTACCCAGGAGTTGCAAAGAGTGATCACGATTTAGACTATTTAAGGAAAAATTTGCAGCTCG
Organism: Ladona fulva; assembly: GCA_000376725.2. Lineage (NCBI taxonomy): Eukaryota > Metazoa > Arthropoda > Insecta > Odonata > Libellulidae > Ladona > Ladona fulva. The sequence goes on along the minus strand of KZ309189.1, from coordinate 1,737,216 downwards.
GAGATACCAACAGAAAAACGAGGAATCTTATGTTTTTTTGTCAGAGTTCATAATGACCCCAAGGACAAATGGCCTTCATCCGCAAAAACATTACGTATCCTTCCTCATAAAATCGTTTCAACTTAATCATAAGGTAAACAAATCTGCTAAACAAATATATTAGTGCACTGAAAAAGTCTCTGTTTTAACTATTGCATCAATTTTGCTCTATGGTGATTTATTATGCGAAATATCTTTAGGATTCGACTCATGCTATGGATTTGTACTGAACTAATCCTATTCCTTTATTAGTTGTGCAAAGTGGCAAACCTTTGTGAGTCCACGTTTGATTAGTGCGATGATTCAAACCTGTTACATACGGTAGCTGCCTATAAAAAATTAAACATTGCGTAACTTAAAAAATGTATTGAGCTTCTTATAATCTGTATCTCATTTCCTTAAATAAAAATGTTATTTCGAATTTTACTTGCAAATTAAAAGCACCATTCCAAGTTTTATTAAAATCTATCACAAAATCAGATAAAAATTGTAATTCTAACACTTGGAAGGAAATGTAGGTCTTCTGAATGTACAGATGTCGATACAAAAAAATTATTGTTGAATGCTGATATATATAATCAGATATTCAAATTATAAAGTTAAATAATCGAGCAAATTCAATTAATGTTAACATACATATTATTGTACCAGCAAAAACTTACGATGGGACTGCGAGAATTAAAGTAAATTATTTTTAATTTAGTAATGACACTGCTGCTGGGTACTTGATAATTTAAAACACTTCTTAAAATACCACAAGTGGTCTAATAAAGCAAAACGGCCGGTTTTAACTCCAAGATTGACAATCCGATAATGGCTGTCCATTCGTTGGAACCACTAGTTCTGTTTTGTTAGAACACGAGGTCTACCGTACTATCGAATTCCAGAGAGTGAATCTACTTATTATATAATCGCCGAATAAAGATATTAATTGTGCATAATCAATTGTGCTCACCCTTACAGGAGTATGCGGCAGCTCGATTTACTAGAAGAAGATCGTAAAGGTGAAACTGGACTTACCTAGAACAACAGAAAAGGTAAATGAACTAAACAAGATTACATCGATAGACTTAATAATCGATATGAAGATTGAGTTAAAGAACGCATTGGTCACATACGACTTTCACCTCAAACACTATTCAGCTAAACGAAGAGTATGCAAATTACGTATATTTATACAATCCGTACATATATTTTGCGGCACCCGTACGACGATTTCACATGTTAACTGCTGCTATGCATATCGTAAAGCATAACTAATCCAAGTAAGTAACAATCACTCAAAAAAACCTTCTTGTAAATTATGTCCGAGAATTAAAAAAAATGTTAGCCTGAATGTACTACATATCATTCCTGTATACTCCATGGAAATCGCCGTTAAAGCAGAAAAATGCATACTTAACCGTAATATTGCATATAAATAGTACCATAGGAGCTGAGAGCCGTCAATTAGTTGTTAAAGAAATCTGAGGTTTCTATGAAACAAGCATTTAAAGAATACGACGGTTGTTAATATTAATATATATAATATTGTTAAACAATATAATATTATATATTATTTAATATCATTACCTATTATATCTTTAAAAGTGTTCCTTAGCCACACTAAATATTAGTAAATCTCTATGCAATATCGTTAGTCTAAGGTGCTATTGTAAGTTTAAGGTGCAATGGTATTTTTGTAATTTTGCATACATAAGTTTTTTACCTTTCCGTAGGTTCATTTGCCTTAATATTCTCTACCCAAACCCTCTCTTTTACTTCCTGGTAACTCACCTAACCTTTACGTCGTCTGACAACTTTTGACTTTGTCTCCCCTTATAGTATACCCTAAATCAAAATTCTTTAGTAATCCCTTAGTCATTTTAAGACGTATGATGTAATCTTGATTGTATTTTCTCGTCAGTTCCTTCAAGCTTATATTGTTAGCGTTCCTCAATATGTATTTTGAACAATCTTTTGTTTCGACTGTATTTGATCCCTCTGTTTTTAAGTGAAATTTACTAAATCAATATTATCAAATTACCATGACCCTTCAGGTCGATGATGGTGACTTGAAGGGTCCATGGTCGGGTAGTAAAATTAGTGTAGTATCGGTAGAACTGTTCTTTTCCTTGTTCTTTATAACGGAGAAATGCCACAAAGTCGAGGCCGAATCAGTAGATTGTATTAAGTGTTTCATTTTATTGCTTTCATTTTTTCCAACTGGGCTTTCGTAGATTTTTTTCACCCTCCATCTGTGCGGTAGTCTTCCCACAGGGAGTGTATTTTCTTTGTCAACCTTAAGTTGCAAAGACTTTTTCCACACTTGATTCGTTTTTAATTAAATATTGAACACATAGTAATAATGATATACGAAGTTAGGTGGAAGAGAGGCTCATATGGACCTCGCTTCGCCAATATAGGGTTCGTCTGTCAAATGTTTTGTTATAAATAATCAACTGATATTCCGTGGTGCAATGGCGCCAGAATTAAGACACATTTATTTATTCATCATGTCGCGTCCATCTCAACATGGCTCGCTGAATTACACTTAGTATTGAAATTAATATATTTAGAAAAGAAAATGTTCTATCCACCGCAAAACCGTTTAGTTAGGATAATGCAGAGGAAAAAATTTCTTTATATTTTTGCAATTTTTCTGGGGAAATTTTTCTAAGAAAAACTTTATAAGAGCTATGGAAATATTCAAGCAGTAGAACTCATTTTTAAAACGTAGCAATAATTTTAATTTTATAGTTTGACTAGGAGAGTGATTTGAGAGAGCAATAAGAGAAAATCCTATGATTTTCTGACTATGAAATCCCCGCAAGCCGCCGTATGGCAGGGGCGTGAAAACACCTAATCTACTAATAAGATACCTGATTGGTATTCCTAATGCTATCAGGAAAGAGCGACCAGTAATAGCTGTCCGATCTCGCTATAATCGCGCGAAATCAATTTGTCGTCAGGTCTCAAAAATTGCGTTCGCTGAGAACGGGAATCACAACATCGTATTTACTATAATTTATTTAGACTGAAAGTAATATCCTTTGCCAGATAAGAGAAATTCCAAGATCTCGAGACAATGGAAATTCCCTTTGACTACTTATAGAGGAGCCTCTGAACAAAGGAGTAGGTGCGGCTGCACTCCGGGATATGAATTCCGAAGATGGAGGAAGAACACTCCGGTCAGATCGCCGTTGTCCTCGCATTGAGGGCACGGCTCAAATCGTGATTATGGCTCTTTAAATCGCATACTCCCGACAGATCACCAATTTCATTTGACTTTTGACCCCGTGAAATACACTCGAACGCTCTCGCTGTAAATATATTTTGCGGGAGTACAGCGAATAGAGTAAATTTATGTTTCTTTCTCCATCTTTAGGGACTATAAATGACCATTCCGCCCAATTTATACAACGTGCAATTCCTTCAGGATACTAACAACGAAGTGACATTCTTTTCCTCCTTGCTGTCTGTATTTGTAAGTAATAGAAATTATAATTCAGCTGCTAGTACGCGGTTTATGAAAGAATGCCTTAAAACTGTTTCTTAGTTTACCAGCAGTGAATTTATTTAGCAAATACGTGCATTTAGTGACTTAAAATTTTCAGTGACGTTTCTAGTCTAATTTTCATACAACGAATTCGCACAAAATCACAGGTTTCAATGCCTCAAGGATTAAGATGACCAGCCAGGATATTGAAAGAATTTTTGGTCTTTATTAAGACGAGATTGAGAATAAAAAGTATCTTCTTCCAAAGGTTCCAGAATTCGAACCTATTTATTTAATTTACCTAGTTACATATTCCTTTAAATTCTCTGCTCTCTTTTCTTAGCTGTAATTAACGGTTTCTGTATGAGTTGCTTTTTTCGGGCGCTTGATAGCAAAATTGGGAAGGATCTTTTTTTTCTTTTCTCATTCCCACGAATGCCTTTGAGTTTACAAATTCTTTTCGTGTAGTTCTTTATAACGCAATTTGAGCATCCTTTTTAAAAAACGAATCTTCCATAGGTAGCAATTTCCATTATTTTAAGACGAACGCTCGATTTATTGTCAGCAATTATTTCTCTATGCCCAAGTTTATGGATTTCCATATCTAAATCGAAAGTCTGCACAATCACATCAATATTCGTTGATTAGTAAATTCCAAATTTTAAAAAAATCGACAATGTCCGCAAATAAACTCTGCTTTTCTTGCCACACACACACATGTTGAACAACATTTATTCCTAACGTCCTTATGCAGTGAATTTTGGTCCAATGACCTATGACGCAAGCAACTCCTTGGCTGTGTAGCGTTGACAGTGGCGACTAACCACCATCAAAAGCCAACGATGAAAATAACCAACATCAAAAACCAAAAGATGAAACGTGTGAAATGATTCAACGTGGGATGGATTTTCCGGCAGTCCTGGCAGTACGCCACGTACACCCAAAACTAAATTGCGCTGCCTTGTGACGAACTTACGTAAGCTTTTTGGCACTTGCTATGTTATATTTTGGCTGGAAAGGTAATAAACTTACTCCACAGTTATTTTAGAGGGCACCTAGTACTACCTAGGCACCTAGAGGTAGTTTTAACATCGGAACCGTTGGATACATTGTTATCCGATGCACTTCAGCGTATTTTATTTTTTAATTAGTATTGTATTTTGAAATGCTAATTTGTCTAATGGTAATTGATGGTCTACCTTGTGACAAAGCAATAGTAATCCTTTGGAAAGCTTAAGTTGGATCGCGGCATAGAAACTTGTGGGATACATCTTTCCTGAATTGTCGCTTTTTTCTCTGCATCATTAAAACCGTTGCGCTCCCCTTATCAGCTGTCAAGACTATGGATTCCGATGTGGATTTTTTTGAGTTTTCTATTTCAAGGAGAACGTGGAAGATGAGATGAGAGTCAAGTGAGGATTTGATGGAGTTAAATGACCCGGATATAGGAAAGAAACTGATCTTTGAGAAAGAGAAAGTCGTGACGATATTGTACCGCATTTTGCTCTGCAGCAACAGTGTTCAGCATTATTTCATTATATTTTATAGAAATTTATGTAATAAAAGAAACTTTATTTGGCAAAGTATTTTATATCTCGATGACCTGGCAATATATTTTTCTGCTGCACCCTTTACCTTAACTAGCCTGGAGGAGCACTTTCGTGATTCCATAGGAAAGGCGATAGAACGCAGATTTTGACATGTAGAACCCTGAGAGTATGTCCATCAAAAGTGAATGAAATTGCCTTTTTCCCCTCATTAGACCCAGTCTCGAATATTGTTAGCTTCAAATTTAGAATCATACCGCGCAAGCCGCCAGTGGCGTATGGCAGGGGAGATGGGCCAGCGTAGAGCAGCTCGTTTCGTCAGTAGAGACTTCAGGTTCGGCAGTGGCGTTACGTTTACGATGAAATCCCTCGGATAGAATTCGCTCCAGGTAAGAAAATTAGATTACCGACGGAAGCTTCTCGAAAATGTCATCGTTTCAGAATTTTTAGATGAAGTTGAATCCATTCTAACATTCCGGTAAAAAACAAGCACGATCTTCGAGAGGCGACAACCAAGCGTTACAAGGAAAAAAATGCTAAAAGAGATAATTACTCTGGTAATTCTTTCCGCAGAGCACTAGAGAAGCGAACAGAATGGATTAGATTCTGAGATAGATAACCAAAGTTAAGGTTCGGTTTTTGGTGATGATACACCCTCTGCCATAAAGCCTAATATTCGTACGGCTCTTTTTAATCTGACTTCAAACACTTCAGCCCCTGTTTATCAATGGCTAAAAAGTTTTTCAGAAATAAAAAAAGTGAATGGGAAGACCCCATCCCTAGCGTATCCTTTTCTTAGTCTCCTTAATACGTCTCTCCTTTGCAGAGCTCAAAGGAGACCATTTATATCGGCGAATGTACTTTTTCTTCGACTCAATAAGCATCCGCGGGATGGAAAGGATGCGCTCAGTGATGTGGAATTCTAAGAAAAGCGACGACTGTCACTTGGCTCCTCCGTTGAGTGCTAAATAGGACTTCGGTAATGAGATCTTGGGAGAGGATTCACCTTCCGACTGATTGGATTCAGAGGGAGCGCATTACAAAAGCATTACGATGGATGCGTAGAAGATGGAATCTCGTTCTTCATGACGCGCAAAGAAAATGACACTGAAGCAAACCTGATGTCCCCAAGTAAATGGAAAAAGTTCAAGGAGGTTATTATGAGTAATAAATTCAAGAATAACGGTAAGGATACGGAGATATTAACAGCCGGGAAATAGGAAAATGATATAAAATGTAAGAAACATGAATGCAATAGCTAATAGCGAAGATTTATTTGGATTGAACGAAGAAAGAGAATATGGAGGGATTTACGTAAGAATATTCAATGTTGGTTCTCGTACCAGATTTACGTAAGAAGTAGGAAGCAGCAAAATTTCATTCTCGAAGTAGCTGAAAGCGAAAGAAGTATTGCAAATGATGAAATGAAGTAAATAATGAAAAGAGCTTCGGAGACAGGGAAGTAGGCTATGCTAACAACAAACGTGGGCTTATTTTTCTTACACAAATAAATGTATAATTCAATTAAATGCCATCATCTGAAAATAACTGCAATGTTACGGAATTCGTTATAAACGTATGAAAACTACAAAAGGATCCAGATAGTCTAAAGAACATGTTTGACATTTTTCACAAGATATAGGACTTTTTGGGATAAAATACCTAAATGTTTCGTTTATACCTAGTGTAAGAGAATTTTTCCGTGGACTAATAAAATTATACTTTTAACTAAATAATACAGAAGTGAATTTAAACATATCGCTTTTCTCCATTGTCTTGTTTTTAAAGTATAATATGTTCTTTCTTCACATTCTATAATTCTTTTTTAATTTGAAACAAATTTGTTATCCAACTGATAGAGGTGTTAACTTTTTGAAGTTTTTATATTTGTTTACAATACATAAATTATAATAAAAGAAGAAAGGGTAAAAGGAGGAATTGAAATATATAAATTATTAGCAATATACACAATTAACTAAAAATAAGTTTCCATACCTCCTTTAAATGACTGTTTTTAGTCGGAGTAAAAGATTTTCAAGATAATTTATCAACTTTGTCTACCTTAAATGGCATGAAAGCCATTAAGTAAATTATATTGCCGATATCTCACGTCTTAAACATATCACGCATTGAAAAAGGTGCATTATTACTAAATGAATTATATCCATAAATCATATCCAAGTTACGTTCCACAGCTGTAAACCGTGGCGTATGATAAATTCTTAATTCCGAAACTAATCTTTGGTCGGTCTTGCAATATACATTTGAGGCTAACTATTTACATAAATCGGTGTGAATTGCTATCATTCGGTAATGTTAACTACTATTTTCGTGGTTTTTGGAAAAGCTTTAGAACAGATTACATCAATTCCACTCAAATTCATTAATAACGAAACAACCAGAAGGTTGTTTAAAAATCAACACTAAGTTTGTTTGCTCATTTCTCCATAATTCAAGGTAGAATGTATGACCCATCTGACGAGTGGCTATGTACATAGTTGTGGCGGTCGTGCATATTTGTCATCGAAGTTCGGTCTCTTCCATAGATGAGACTGTTCGGTATGCACAATAAACAAAACTTGAATTGAAGCGTATTTATCGTGTAACGTGTACTGTCGCTGGGCCCCGGAGTTTCCTGTGCTGACTATCCAAGCATACCTCAGTAGATGACGCTAGAATGGCTCAGTTCTTGTCAATATTTTGCAAAGTAATCAAAAATTTCCAACGAGCTTTCGTCGAAGGTAAATGTTGCAAAATTACTCTTCGAAATTTAAGGCCTGTGATGGCCACTCCAAGAAATTGGTCCTCTTAATATCTGAAAACAAACCGGGATTTCCATTACTCCCAGTAACATTTTAATAAAAATCTTTCAAACCGATATGAAAATCTATATTTTTCATATCTCTAAAAATTGTCAGAATTCTGCAAAAGAAATAAATCTAATGAATGCGATGAAGGTATGAATATTGTTTGAATACATTGGCGAAGTTAGGCCCGTTTAGATCTAAATTCCATCTAAGCAGGGGGTGTGGCACATGGCGTTGGGATTGCTTCTTTAGCTTATTGTTATCGCATCTCGTTCGCGAGTCCCTAAAACGGTGTCTTGGCATCTATTTCTCTTATTTTACGCTAGAATTGGCCAAATTAGCAGAAGAGGGTCGCATAATACCGATTACATCTTTCGCAAATGTACCTTCCCTGTATGTATTAAGGAAACGCAGTCTAGCTTCTAATCTTCTTTCTTCCAAGGATTCCTAACCTGCCACAACGTACTCTAGAATGGTAATGTTTTAAGTGTTTTTAGTGTTAAGTTCAAATAATTGATCTTAAGATGAATTTGCAGCGGCATCATAATATAATGCATCGGAAAGGATAATAAATCGAAAAGTAAACAACATAGTAATAATTACCACGCTTTTCGAGAGTAAAACATTCATTTGGTACATTTGAAAGTTGAACATAGTAAGATATTACTATAACTAATTAAATAAATAATAATCGATGGCTATGAATCTTACCTCTAACTTTAAACGTGTACGTTGCGTGAATATTATTTAATAACGCGCTCCATCTTGAAACAGTAAAGCGCATGACAATTTATACGCATTACGTCAACGATGCAATGCGAAATCACGCGTTCAACTTCAGACAATACAAACAAAAGCCTAAGTTAGCGAGATTACCCAGAATTCACCTAATGTGCACGAGCAGATACTACCTAAAAACTCACGGATGACGACAAAGCTTCAGCCTAGATATGGACGACGTCACTAGAAAAAAACATTCAATCGATATTGAGAGACATTCTCTCCTGAACGTGGAAAAGAAAGATCCCTAAAGATTCCCTTTATGAATCGGGTGCGTAACCTTAATTAAGAACTATCCATTTGGAGATATCCCTTTACCTGGCTTTAGATCCACTCAAAAGGCCTGTCCTTAAACAGGACAAATTAATGCGACAAATGAATTAACATCTGCCTTGCTGTAGAATTTCCCTACAATTCAGTCGAACTCCTTGGCGATGGTGAAAGGCGTTCTGGAACCCTTTAAGGTCTCCCTGACAACGTCATTCTCCCCTTCCCTTTGCTATAACCATGGAAACCACAGTCCCTCAAATCCTACCCGTGTATCCATCTTCCCTCTGCTACATATGTATCAATCATTCTATGAACCCCTCCATAGCTGCTCCCGTTTCTCACCTCCTTTTGCCCATATTTAACCATAGATGCCGTTGTTGAGAGCAGACCCACGGGATATTTAAATGCATGTAACATTCCCATCCATACGGAAACGAGCATATCGCATTTAAAATGTTTAAATGCAGAATCATATTAAAACATGGCCTCCGCGATGGGCATTTTTAAAGTTTCGCGGTACAGTATATACAAAGCGTTTTGATTGTTTCTCAGTCACTCATCAGTTATTTTAAAAAACTACATGCGTCTGTTTCCTTTCGTAGCCTCATTCTACATGTCTATTTTGGAACTTACTCTCCCAGTTTGGACTCCTGCCCACAGCATTTTTATCAATCAGCTTTTATTCATCCCCCAAGTATCTCGTTCATCCCCCAAATAATATACAAACTTCTTGTAAGAAAAAGAAGGTTAGAACACGGCTGTTTATGAATTAGAGGTTTAAAAACACTCCGGAAGCCGTCTTTCGGCAAGCGGAAATCGCGCTCAGAGATAAACGGGAAGCTTCGGATTACAGATTTCTGGGAAAGCCCAATGATCATTTCGGAGACAATGCCTCCATTCTCAGGGGGCCTCTACACTGACTCAATTTCTTTCGGTCGACATTCATTCAATTATTATGGAATTCTATTTTTATTTATTTCACTCTGAAGTATTTCACTGAGAAAAGTCACTCTGGCTCGACCAAGACCTCATTGTAATTATATAGCTACTTAAATTATTAGGATTTTAACGTTACGAAAGTCAAAATTATTGGCCTACTACCTGCGACCACATTTTTTTAAAGCAGAGCAGATTTAAATTCAAAATAAGAATTTAGATGAAGAAACGTGACAATATTACTGAGATGTTTGCCCTCCTTGAGGTTCAAAAGAGAATAGCATTGACCAAGGAAGCTTTCGTGAAGCGAAGGGAACTGATGAATAGAAGTCTAGATAAAGGAATTAGGAAAATATTGGTAAAATACTTGGTGTGAAGTACATGGGTGTGAAACGTGGACCTCAAGAAAGGAAGACATCGAAAGATTAAAGGCATTAGAGATGTGGGTATGGCGTAGAATAGAGACGGTAAATTGGATTGATAGAAACACAAACACAGAGTTACTAGTAATAGTCTGGAGAGTTTTAATGGAAATAATTCAACATAGACAGAGGAAATGGGTGGGCTCAGTATTGAAAGGTGAGGGATTGCTGTGAATGTGATTGAGGGTAGAATACAAGGGAAAAATCAGAGAGGAAGACAGAGACAAAGGTTAGCTAACACAAAGGGTGGGGTAGGTTGATAGGAAGCAAAAGAAAGAGCGTTGAGTAGTGAATATTAGGGCACATGAACCTACCAAAGGGTAGAACACTTATGTAATGTTTGCCTCGTTAGCGCTTTCTTTGGCGCCCAAATGTTGGTATATGGTGTTTCGAGATACGGATTGGACGATTGAATTCGTAGGTCGAGTGCATGCGTCATCACAAACGGGAGAGAGAGAGTTAACTGTAGTCCCTTTCACGCGCTAAGTCAAAGTCCGTCGCTGTTTTTCTTCGCCGCCATTACTGACGCTATCCCCACGGGCTTCACTTCCACCGCGTACGTCACTTTTCTATTTTGACTGCCCTTTTATCTCTGGCTTTGCGTCCTCTCTATGTATCTCTTTCTCCCTCGTTTGAGGCATCGCTAACCCTTCACTTTCACCGTCCGGATGCTCGTTGAGTCCGTTTCATCTCCAACATCTCTCTTTCATATTTCCCACACTTATCAACGCCCAAGGAATGAACTCAATGCTGACAAAATTTCGGCTTTAATATTTTTGTCCGTCTCGGATATACATATGCTCGGAGTGCATTAAAGGGAGGAGTGAGCGCTCCTGTATTAGCGAAATGTATTAGGCGGAAAATGGCCAATGAAACGTAGTTTTGTGAAATTGAATTTCTAGTAGGTCATATTCTTAAGTGCACGGGGATAACCAGTTCTTACATTTTTCCTTAACAAATGTACGTAAAGTAGGCTTTCATGACTTGAAAACAGTAAAATAAATATTATAAATAATGGTGAGTAATATATTGAGNGAGATATTTTACCGAGTCAACTACTTTAATTACCGTTCCGCTAATAATGTACGAATTATTCTGCCGCAACTGTTTTCTTTCGAAAAAATTTACTACGGAGCTTTTGCTTGTGTTTAGGTCGAGTTGCCATTTTTCGCACCACCGTTGAGTACGAACTAAAGACTTGAGTTTGTACGTTGAGTACGAACTAAAGGCTATCTACCGGTAATAAATATATTTAGTTGTTATGGTCTTTCGGCGGACACTTTTTGGGTTAGGTGGACCAGATATTTCCTATAACAATTATATTTAAAAATGAAAGTACGCTGCGCAAATGGCAGAGACAATCATACGGGAATGTGGGAGTGTTTCTTAATGAACCCGATATACCAAAGGACATTTATGCATTGATTTATTGCTACCAACGGGGCGAAGAAATATTCTGTTGAGAAAAAAGGAAGATTATTGGGAGACGATCGAAATTTTTAACCCAAAGGAGGTATTAAAACTGTGAGTTTATGCAAATTCCGGTAACCGGGTAGAGTTCGACGAAATCGACTTTGTATTTTTACGGAGTACCGCTAATATTCTAAGCTGAAATTCTAACCTGATTAATATCTATCAAGAAAACAGGGTATGACTAGGTTGCGTATCCAGTTATCATTATTCCATCATGCTTCACGGTGGCTTTTGCTAGATCTCAGTAATGTATACCAAATGTATTCCTTTGCAGGGACTTCTGCTGAATCCGATTATCAATAACGAGCTAAATGTGTCATGATGCAAGAACACGCTTTTTATTAATGGTAGAATTAACGGTTACGATATGACAGCATGGCCATAAGTTGTACTATACGAAAGATGTATTACGCTTAGGCACCGTAATATAATTTGTTTGCTTTTGAAATATTTAGTAAAATTAAGGTATCTGAAATCACACAAATAAAATTCAGTTTTTTCTAACGAACTTCTGCGCAGTATGGTAGTAAGTGACTGCTTTTTCCAACGCATATCTTCGAATTTACCATAAGACATCTCTGCATAAATTATTGAGTTATTATGATCTTACGACGGACTGCTTATGGCTTAGGAGGACCAGACATATATGATAATAGATATATTTTTAAACTAAATTAATGCTTGACGGGGGCGTTTACTAGTACGTGTAAAAAATGCAAAATGTCTGACCGTCTGCCCGCCCCTCTATTTATCTCAGCAATGGTTAGACGTAGAGATGTGAAACAAACTGCATTATTTTTTTACGAGGTTGAAAGGCCTACAAAAATTATTCACGTCTCTCAGAAGTTCTCGGGTTCGAACCCAGGAGCCCATAATACGTTTCCATAAGAAATGAACGTACATTTCGTTTTCATGACTAGCAGACTATGTTTATTTTGCAAAATTTAATTAGAAGCAATAGTCCTACAAAATCGTGATACGTGTCAAAAGAAACGAAGATAATTATCGATTCTTATTTTGGTCGTGAATCATTCATATAAATTCGAAATTGCGGGATCTTTGATAAAATACACGGAAAATGTGGTGGTAATAAACAACGCATCCACGAAGATCGTTGCATTCGAGCGAATGCATTATACCATATATATATATACACATGAGGATTATAACTTTGCATAGAGTTTACGGTAGGAACTAATGATATTTCATATATAGGCAATTTTCTGAGATCAAAGCATATGCAAATTACAATGTGCAAGTCGCAGAGGCTAAAATAAGGTCATGCCGGAGTATTAATATTAATCAACCCGATTTACATAAAAACATTTATACGTAGGTGTTTTGCAATCAATATTAAATATGTATATTGCGATAACATATTATGGCGAATAAAGGGAACATTTTTGGGAGATGAACGAAATATCAACGCCAACGAGCTTTTGAAGCTGTAAATCCCACGGAGAGCATATTGTTCGTAGAAATCAAGTTTTTAATTTTTCGGAATTCTGCTGAAATTGTCGGCTTAAAATCTTTCCTGATTAGTAATTTCCTTAATTTAGGGATATTCAGGGTGTGTTTTCAGTTATGATATACTTAGAATTCAATTTACCTTGAGTTCAACCATGCTTGACTGGGGCACCCGGTGCCTTTTGCCGAGTTCATATTTTCATCCTACCAGAACACGCTTGGAATCTAAAAGGAGTTCTTACGTATAGTACTATTTCTAACTAATTTAATGGCTTAAAATTGAAAATTACAAAGTATTCCTAGTTATAATTACAAAGTACTCGTATTCTTAGTTATATATTATTAGCAAATTCATTCGAAATGTATCCAGGATAAAATAGACCATCTACATCTACATAAATACCCCGCAAGCCGCCTTACGGCGTGTGGCAGGGGGTGCAAACACCGGGCGTTCGGACTATCTTTTAGCCTATTATTGTCATGTATAAATCGCGGAAAGAACGAATTCTTAAAACGACTCGTCCTAGCATCTATTTCTCTTATTTTTCGCTCATTGTCGGATCGTCCAAGGTAGCAGGGGGGTCTCATAATATCTACTATATCTTCCGCAAATGTACTTTCCCTAAATTTATCGCGCAATCGCAATCTGGCTTCTAGTCTCCTATCTTTTAAGGATTCCCAACCTGCATCTGACAGCATTTTGGTAACGCTTGCTTTTTTATCGTAGCACTTCTTAACTAAACGTATCGCTTTCCGTTGTACTTTCTCGAGTTCACGGATGCATGTATCGTCTGCCGGATCCCATATACTTGATGCATATTCAAGATGAGGCCTAACCAACGCAAAATAACATCGTTCTCTAACTTTTTCGTCACATTTACCAACAATACGCCTAATGAAACCGAGTTTTCTAGTTGCTTTAGCACAAATGTTACGGATATGCGTGCTCCAGTTCATGTTATTCGTAAGAGTGATTCCGAGATATTTTACCGAGTCAACTACTTTAATTACCGTTCTGCCGCAACTGTTTTCTTTCGAAAAAATTTACTACGGAGCTTTTGCTTGTGTTTAGGTCGAGTTGCCATTTTTCGCACCACCGTTGAGTACGAACTAAAGACTTGAGTTTGTACGTTGAGTACGAACTAAAGGCTATCTACCGGTAATAAATATATTTAGTTGTTATGGTCTTTCGGCGGACACTTTTTGGGTTAGGTGGACCAGATATTTCCTATAACAATTATATTTAAAAATGAAAGTACGCTGCGCAAATGGCAGAGACAATCATACGGGAATGTGGGAGTGTTTCTTAATGAACCCGATATACCAAAGGACATTTATGCATTGATTTATTGCTACCAACGGGGCGAAGAAATATTCTGTTGAGAAAAAAGGAAGATTATTGGGAGACGATCGAAATTTTTAACCCAAAGGAGGTATTAAAACTGTGAGTTTATGCAAATTCCGGTAACCGGGTAGAGTTCGACGAAATCGACTTTGTATTTTTACGGAGTACCGCTAATATTCTAAGCTGAAATTCTAACCTGATTAATATCTATCAAGAAAACAGGGTATGACTAGGTTGCGTATCCAGTTATCATTATTCCATCATGCTTCACGGTGGCTTTTGCTAGATCTCAGTAATGTATACCAAATGTATTCCTTTGCAGGGACTTCTGCTGAATCCGATTATCAATAACGAGCTAAATGTGTCATGATGCAAGAACACGCTTTTTATTAATGGTAGAATTAACGGTTACGATATGACAGCATGGCCATAAGTTGTACTATACGAAAGATGTATTACGCTTAGGCACCGTAATATAATTTGTTTGCTTTTGAAATATTTAGTAAAATTAAGGTATCTGAAATCACACAAATAAAATTCAGTTTTTTCTAACGAACTTCTGCGCAGTATGGTAGTAAGTGACTGCTTTTTCCAACGCATATCTTCGAATTTACCATAAGACATCTCTGCATAAATTATGCAATATCTATTATAGTTAAGAATATTAAAGAATAATTCAGTGAATTATAACTTATAAAATATTACGTAAAACTTTCGAGGAGCTTGATTTCAAAAGTATAAAAGCCAAAGAGTAAATCGAGTGACATAATATTATAATTAGAAGGCTATGAGTGTCGGCTTTATGAAAGAATTAATTAAGAAGTAATTAAAGAAAAATACGCGACTAACTCAGAGCTGAGGATGTTCGCATCATTTGGAAGAAATATTGTGTGGGTTTTAGTGGCTCAGATTTCTTTTTAACTTTGTTGTAGTATTCAACAGCAGGATAAGTTGCAAACATTCCTTAACTATGAAAATTGAGTGCCATTGCATAACATAATATTTATGTATTAAGTTGTCATGTATTGAATGTACTTAGTTCACCCGGCATCATCCCTACTTATCGAAATTCATCGTTTTTATCTAAATCCAATAAAAACGCTCTATTTTGTCATTCATCTCTCAGATGACTAAAGCGGTCCTCGGTTCGATTCCTGGTGGGGGCTCACGTGCGAAATGACCTTAAATGTCGAAGCAATTTTGAAATGTCTACTACTATGTCTCTCTTTAAACTTGTGACTCCGAATTTCCAAAGAGAAGAGCACTATCTTTTAATCCGTGGGCATCATTCCTTTCATGATATATGGAATGCGCTAATATCAAAGTTAAATTGATGGCTTTCTAAAGCACTAAAATAAGATAAAGAAAAGGTGTTGCGAGCCGCTCAAGACTTCCCGTGAGAATGGCATCTGCATTACCTCCAGCGGTTGTGCGTGGATACGCGCCTCTCAAAGAGGAGGGCGACAAAACCACGCGCTCCCATGAGAAGGCTCCATTAAGCCGCAATATATAAAAGAAACCGGCTGTGGGTAGCCGGCTCATAACTTCCTATGCAAAGCGGGTTTATGATGAACGAGAAAATTATATCAATAGCAAAAATAATAGTAAAATCATTGTCACAGCGAATCAGTGAGTGTTACTCAAATGCTTCAGGACGTAGGATGGGAATCTCTAGAAGATAGAAGATTTTGGCAACTTCAATTGCTTAATAATTTCAGAGAAACTACATTCTTAGAAGAAGTAGCCGATATTATGCCTAAATAGGCCATTCTGATACTGCGAAAGTGATCATGGAAATAGATGCTAGAAAACTTGATTCAAAAATTAATTTTTCCCGCGAAGGATACGAGAAAGTAATTGATTAGGGACGTAGAATCGCGGTGCATGCACTCCCTGCCACATGACAAAAGGCGGCTTGCAGAGTACATGTAGAAATCGTCCCCAAGGAAGCTTATAGATCGGTCCCTATGGCGAAATTAGCCTTCAATTCCTCAGTCACACTCCTCATTTCTCAATGCGTATTATTACAAAGACATTACATAATCGCACATAGCTAAAAAGAGAATAAATGCAATCTCACTTGAAAACATAGGGTGTGAATGAGAAATTCGAGTATTTGAAAAGCAGGCAAATTCCATTTGTTGACGATCGGTAAACCTTAACGTATTCAGTCCTATCCTTTTATCGCATTAGGGTTCTTCATGGTCCCAAACCAGCTATGAAGACTTTTCTATGCTACTAAACTCCTTTTCGGAAGATATTAATGGCACCGACCATAAGCGGTTGAAAACATCATCTGTTGCGAGGACACGATATCTTATCAACAAACTCTCTTAATTGACAGCATATTTTGTTTCCAACGCCATCGGCCGAAACCCTTTCGTTAAATTCGAGCGCTTTCTGTAACAACGAAGAAAATTCTGAGAGAGGGAAATTGGGGTAGGAAATGCCTGAGGGGAATTCAGCAGTTTAGTTGCGTAAACAAGACCTTCATGGCTGAAACATGCATACCCTTTCCACGCAGCGCTTCCTCTTATCGATCCGTGTATGCCTCCATTATCTCCTCTCTATAAGTGACGGCACGCGATGGACGAAAATATTCAAGCCTACGTCCACATCATCTTCCGATCGCTCCATCAATCAACCCAACACTGCGAAAGGGGTATTTAGAAGTTGTTGGCCCACTTCAATCGGTAAACAGTTAACAAAAACATTGTTCTTATCTTCGGCGGGCCACCTCTTCTCTCTTCTACGTTTCTTCTTCATCTCCTATTTTTTTCCGCTTAAATTCATGGTCTAATAAGGTAGATAATTCAAAGGTATTTCTTGGATAATATTTTCTCAATTAATATTCAATCCATGGCGAGGTGAATATTCGAGCTGTATTCCTTGAATTGATGTATCGATACACATCATCTAAAGGTGTAAAAAATTCTTCCAAACATACAGACTTCTTAATAATCTCTTTTAGAAACCTGTGACCGAATTCGAAAACCTATGACAGTGAAGATACTGAACAGAAGCTAAATTGATCATTATTTTGAAAGAAGTAGGGTCACATACGAATGTCGTTCTCTATGGTTTCACCAACACATTTTTCAATCTTTTTAAATAAAAACGTTGAAACTGTTATACTTGTCTCATGAAAGATGAATAAGGAAATTGAAAGATATTAAAGCTCTTCACTATGTTGATACCTTAAAATGAAACTGGCTTCACATAGAAACACACTCAAAGGGAAAACGGCTAAAATTAGAATTTCATAGCCTCGAATTTTTTGGATTAGGTTATAACTCAGCTGATATTTTCTCTACCTCCATCTTTAGTAAAAATGGCAATTTTGAACAATAATTTATTTTTTAGCACCAAATAATCATCAAGAAAGTATTAACATTCTTGCACACAGATTTTTGACTATATTTCAAAATATTGGAAATCTATAGGACAAAAGTGTAGCGCTGCGTTACTAAAGTTGTTTATTCTCAATAATCTTACTATACTCTATAAAAATAACATAACTCAATGATCACTTACATATTCTGCAAAAATTAATACTTTTAGCGCTATTTGGAAAAGTAACTCGAGGGCAATCGACGCGGTAATGAAATATTAATCCTGGGCATCATCGATATAATTTGGAAACGACTGAATCGATGTATAAATCCATTTGATGGCGCTTCATGCAGATTATGAGAGTTAAACGTTTCATGTTCAACCTTATAAGATATTTACTCATTTCGACTGGCACCAAAAGCAGGCATTTTAAGATTATTCCATCGCCATTGGCAGTTGTTCGTGATGAATTTAATATATATCATCGAAAGCTCGCAGATTTTGCATTTACAAAATAATGTCTCCGGTTACGTCATAAATTCACAATTAATTTAAATTAGCTGAGAAGATATCAGAAAAAAAGTTAATAAAAATGTCCAAATAGGATCGAGTAGCGGAAAAAAATGTTTTATTTACAAATTATAAATGTTAAGCTTTTATTTAAAACCTAACAAATTTTATATGATTTTCTATTGATTCCTGAATTATTTCGTTGTGCCATTACGTCGAGAATGATTAAACAAGACAATCGGGTCTCAAATGTTTGGTATAAATAGGAATTTTCTTCCTCCTAAATCTTTGGGAACCCCTGTTATACTTTGGACCCCTGTTATACTTTGGACACCTGTTATATTTTGGACCCCTGTTATACTTTGGACACCTGTTATATTTTGGACCCCTGTTATACACCCTGTTCGTCACTGTCGGGCGAGATATTTGTTGCTGAAAAGTGATCTCGATTTTCCAATTTTCCCAGTAGCAGATATATGAAAGTGGATGGAAAGTGAATCGTTAATTATCACATTATAATGACAGTATAAATACATCAGTAAAAAAATTAATACGACCTTGGATCTAAATAAAATTTTCAATTTTTAACGCGAAGGAGAACACAAAAATTGCATTTTCAATAAGTAACTTGGTGGGACTAAAATTGTGGAAAGATAAACTCCTTTTGGATTAGTAATGATAAACGCATGGTTCACATGCTTGATTTCAGATGAAGAAACGAATAGTCTGCCGTAGACGGAAATCGAACCCGACCCATTCTAGGTAGTTGCTCTAACCTTAACTTAGGAAAACAATTTTATGTTTTTCTTAGTGTTTAACATGGATTTTCACAAACATCATGGGAACCATTTCAATGTACAACTTTCAATACTGACGATCGAGTATACACCCAGAAGACAAAATGCACGACGAAACCTGGCACATATTTCAGTAAACTGGAAGAAGTTAGTTGATTTGAACAAATTCATCTTAGGAATACTCTTAAGAAGTTTAAAAAATTGGTTTACTCCTTGCTAAGTGGCCAACCATCAAGTATTATCATCATTTATACATCTTATGAACTTCTTGAAGATGAAGCGAAATTTGCTCCGCTCCCGTAAAATCTTTCGAACCTTTTGGGTTAAATGCGTTTCAGAAAGACGAATTAATCGGCAGAGTTTCTCAAAATACACCGACATGTATTATGAAAAAATATGGAAGGAGTTGAGGATAGAAACTTCCGCTTGGGATATGAAGTATATAACTCCATCGGCTTCGATGCAGAGATTTTGCTGGGATTTTCAAAAATGTCGTAATGATAATCATCTCAGAATCTGACCCCTGAAATCCACGTCGTTGGTTAAAAATGGTGGTAAGAATAAAAGAGGCAACTGTAAAGAATGGGGAAGGAAGTTTTCTTGTGCCTTTCTAAAGGTAAAAAAGCTCAACAAACTTAATTTCTAAATAACACTTTTAAGCAAGGAGTGATCAGAATTACAACCATAGTAGGATACCGCTCATACCCTTGCCGCACACCAAAAGTCCGCAGAGTACATAGATATGTATACCGAGGTAGCACTTACAGTATGTAACACCCGGATAGCCGAAAGTTGGCCGAGTATTCGACTTTGGTAGAAGTATTCCCGGGTTTGACACTCGGTGGGGCTTATGTATGCAAAATTTCATAGAGATTGTGAGAAAAGAGGAAATGAAAGACAATTATCGAAAGACAAACGAGATACCTACATCACATTTGCCTTCTACTTAAATGAAATAGAAAATTATGTTGTGTCACATTCATCGAAAGAAACGAGAACAAAATTATTTTAATTTCACTGAAACACGCAAACGACGAAAAAACTTTCTATATTCTATATTAATTACTTGTTTCTAAAACAAAAGTTGATCTAAATATCTAAGTCTTGGGAAGATCAGCTTCGATCCTTTACTTAAAGTCTGATTGTTAACGAAAAAATTATTTACCGTTTTAATCATAAATATGCTGCGTGAAATATACGATCACCTCGAAACTAACGGCTGACGGAGAACCACCCATGCGAGAATTCTTCCGAAATACAGCACATCTTCCGTTCCCATGAAGAGCGCGGAATCGGAAATGGGATCGCCTTGCGTCTAATTGCGATCATCTGGCTCTGTTAAAGTGGAGATTCTCTTTTCGAAATATCTCTTGTGGGAGGGATGAGTGGATGCCGACCCAATAGGCCGCTGGAAATGGTTTACGCGCAAAATTGGGCGATTTTAGGGAAAACCCATTCTTCCTCTCCCATCATTCCCGCAAAGTTTCCTCAACATTTTATCCTATATTTTCTAATTATTCTCATTTCCCTCATGTCCTCAAAATTACAGATATTGCTAGGGTTAACGATAAAATGTCGGTTCACTAAAAGTATTAAACGAATCTCCAAGCTTTGTGGAAGAGATGCTCTTACGCAATTGTGTTAGAATTGTCTTAGATAATTTGATTCTGAATGATGGACAAGAGTTCGTGATTTGGAGTATCAAGGAGCAAATTTTAAAATAATTTCAACCACTTCACAACCAAAAAACTCATAGATAACTCCATAAAATTATGATAGCACATCTAATTTTGTGTTACATGAAATTCCATTCCTTCCGTATTTACAGTTCCGTCTAAGCCTTTTATTCGGTTTCAAATTATTCTCGTAAGTTTGGTTCGATAGTCACTTGAATTTGAGAAAAATATCAAATTCAACGAATATTTTATTCGAAAGATTCCTCTTCTAAATAAAACTGACGATGAAACTCGAATATTTCTTTTGCCATAAGGTTGTCGTTATTATTTTGAGTTAATTCTTGAAACAGGTTTTCAAAGAACAGAATGTGCCTAAACGTATACATAAGAAATTTGCAGCACGAATACAAATAATTCTTTTAAGGAAAAAAATCAAAGTGCATTGGAATAGGAATACTAAAGTTTATTTGAAGGAGACTTTGCAATTAAATGATTCATATTCCACTTCCTATACTTCCATTCAACTGATTTTCTCCCTTAATCCGCACCACTATTTTGTTATTCGTTTTTTTTGTTTATTTCTATTGATTTGTCTTCGTGTCTTTTATAACTCTATTAACCTACTTTAATCATCAAGTTTAGTTTTCTATCTGTAGGTTTCGCAGGTTATTCACACCCTCCTTCTTGAGGGTGTTTTCCGGCAGTGGAGATTTTTCCCTGATCTCTTGGCTTAGGTTTTTTAATCCACAAAGTAGTTTTCTTCATTGTACTTTTGCAAGCTATCTCTCTCTTTTCTTGTCTCATATGACGAAGGGTTAGATGTAAGAAGAGACTTGTTAGTCTCAAACTCGCCCTGAATAAAGTCCTTTATTATTATTATTATACTTGATTTATCTCACATTTGTGGACTAAATTCGGTTCTTTGACGGGTCTTAACCAAGTCAAATACCTCTCTATTGTGTTCCTAGGAATTTTCGTACTATTCAAGTTGTTTTAAGTATGACTGCTTTTTAGATATTTGAGTGGATGTTCTTATTAATATTTAGTTTTTCTAGGTGTGTATAAAATTTTTTTGTTGTAATGCCGGTAACTGATATAACTATTGGTACTATTGAGACTGTTTCTTGTTTCCAGAGCTGATTTATTTCTTGTGCTAATGGGGTGTATTTGGACATTTTTTCTTCTTCTTTATTTTGAATATTGGCGTAATTGGGGATGGCTATGTCAATTAAGTATGTTTTCTTTGCTCCTTTATCAATAAGGGTGAGGTCTGGTCTGTTGTGGATAACTGTTTTGTCGGTATATATTGTTCGGTCCCAATAAAGTTTGTACTCATTACTTTCTAGTAGATTTTTAGCTTCGTATCTAAAATAGGGTACTTAGGCGTGTTTCTATCAACTGGTACTTAAATGCAAGTTCCTGATGAATTATTTTTGCTGCTATGTTGTGCCTCTCTGTATACTCGGTTCCAGCTAGCAGTCTGCATCCTCCTGTTATATGATCTATTGTTTCTTTATATCTTCCTTTAATATGTGTTTTCTATAGTTCCTTGTGGCTATTATGTTATCTTGAATTGCTAGTAGAAATCCTTCTGTCTCAGGGAATAGATGTCCAATTTTCAGCCATTTATATGAAAGTGTTTTATCTATGATCGGGTTTTGCATAATACTGTAATGATGACCATGCAGTATCTTCTTAGACCAATTTTCTTTCTTCTGCTCTTCTGTGTTTGTTTGTATAGATTGTGGATTCTGCTCTTCTTTCAGGTTTAGCGGAGTATATTGTTTGTCTGCTTTGACTATAGCACGGTGCAGTGGGGTGTATTTGTTATGGAAATAATTTCTTAAGTTTACTATTTGTTTGTTATGAAGCATCTGAATGTCTTTCAGCCCTCTTCCTCCATTTTTTCTATTGATGGTTATCCTCTCGATGCAGGAGTTTGGGTGCAGCATTCGATTTTCAGTGAGCTGGGTTCTATTGAATCTATTTAATTCTTCAAGGTCTGTTTGCGATCACTTTATGATGCCAAATGAGTATGTAAGGATTGGCATTGCATATGTATTTATTGATTTGAATATATTTTTGCAGTTGAGTTTAGATTTTAGAATAAGTAAGTCTTTTTCTATATATTTCTTTAAGTTGCCTTTTAATGTTTGCGTGGTTGATACCCGTGCTATAGTCGAATCCTAGATATTTATACGTTTCTTCGGGTTCCATGTTGCTTATTGTTTCCATGCTAAGAGCCTCTGTTGTTTGTCCTATTTTGATCCTGCCCCTTTCTATGTGTAACATTTTACATTTGTCAATGCCAAATTCCATGCATGTGTCTTTGGTATACTCTTCTGTGATTTTTAATAGTGCCTGTATTTGGGTTTGCTCGGAGCAAAGGGTTTGATGTCATCCACATAAAGAAGATGATTTATTACATGTTAAGTGGTATTACGATGTCTGATTTTGAAGCCATAACCGGTACTATTGAGGGTATTTGAAAGTGGATTTAAACATAGGCAAAACCCAAAACCAAAGGGGGCTAAGTGAGTCTCCTTGAAATATTCCCCCATTTATCTTAATTTCTTCTGTAGTTATATGTTCCTCTTTTGTCTTTAGACATATTGTTGTGCTCCAGGTTTTCATACTTTCCGAGAGAAAATACTGTAAATTTTTGTCAATTTTATAAATTTCCAAGATTTTAAGCAGCCAGCTATGTGGCACTGAATCGAAAGCTTTTTTGTAATCAGTATAGCATGTTATCAAATTTCGTTGCTCTCTTTCAGCCTCTTTTCATAATCATACTATCTATTATTATTATTATCAATTTCCGTATGTATTTTATGCTTAAGTTGCACGGGAGAAATGTTGCAAATTTTATAGGAAGCTTGTCAGACAGAAATGTGATGGCATTAAGGCAGCGTGAGTTGCATTCAATTTTGTGGAGCTCTCTTTCTCCGAGCGACGGAGCGGAGAAGTAAAGGAAGGCCATCCGCACCACTCGAAATTGCAAGAGTAAAGGAGCAGTAGCGTCATGTAAGGAGGCAATGTATAATCAAGCACACGTATATTGTCGCTGAATAATCCGAAAATCCTCTCTCTTCTCATGCATATGAGTCTCTCTTAGCGACCGAAATTGAATTCCTGTCGAGCGTTCAAAAAAAGCGTAATTTGCGTTTCAATACTCTTTTCCTCCGTCTCTAGAAAAACATAAAGAATGATCCTTCTTTCTCGTCTTCCGTGTTTTATTCGTTTGCGGCTTCCGCGGTTTCGTTCGTGGCCGCGGACTCGGCATTTCTTAAAATATTGCGGAAATTTCATTCACGGGATGTTTGTCACTTTTGAGCTCACGACTAACTTCTTTCATATTTGCTTATTTTCTCCACTAATCCAACGGAACCTTCTTTTACTTATCTTCACTCTACACATTATGCTTCTCTTTTCATTGGCAGTTTTTCCTTTACAGAAATACTTTCAAGTATTTCTGTCTTTCGGAGAAACTGCTAATTATTTTCTCTTCGGATGTTCAACGGTTGAGAGAGATTTTAACGATTGGTGAAAAGTGAACAACGATGATAGCTGAATCATTATGAGGTGTTCTTCTACTGAATTCTTTGTGTAATATTTTAAAATTGGCTAGCAATTGCTTCCAATGCATCGAAGGAATTGCATCGGGTGAATGTCTGGGTTTCCTATTGAAATAACTTTATTATAAGCATCTCTGTAACAATATTTTCATGCAGAGATCATAATTTTATTTAAGAACCTTATAATTCGATATGTACCGTGTATGACAAGATTCCCTTTTCCATAATCAGGGATTATGATTTATATCCAAGAAGCTTGTTCAATCGAATAGTAGTAGAACTTATTACTTACAAGGGGAACACCAGACTTGCGTAACAGGGGTTCCCTGGAGGATTGCAGGGTAGGTTCCCTGTTCAAAAATCATATATACCTCATCCACTTTTCACACCAACAATTCTTTGTTTATGCAAAATTGGCATTGGAAAACCAGAGTTATGCAACCACGCAACACACGTATATTGCCATGTATATTGCGAAATTTTCCAATAATTTTTCCAATAATTGTTACAATAAAATAAGGAACTAAAAGAGAAGGAAAATAAAGTTGAACGCTTATATCTAACTATTCCATTTATCAAATGAGGACGGTGAGATGAGTTACTATTTAAAAGGTATTAAAATAACTGTGGACAGGTAAAAATACCAGTAGAAAAGTGCTACATTAAAAGATCAATTATATAAAATAAGGATAAAAATATTAATATAACAAAGGAAACATTTCTCGAACTTATATTTCTCGTTTAATTTCATTTACTTTTACATCGTGTACCGTATGTGTAGATGAGAACCGTCTATGCATAAAAGATTACGGAGAACTTATCTAATTTATATACGAATAAATGTTAACGAAAACGGGTAATAATATCTCGAAAGGGTAGAAATTGAAAATTAATGGCGAAATCATAAGTAATTCGTCAAAAAAATCAAAGAAAATATTTTCCTACATGGAAAGTTTCGCGATACCCATGGTAATGTACATGTGTTGCGTGGTTGCCTAAATCCGATTTTCCAAAGACAATTTTGTATAAATAAAGGATTGTTTGCTTGAAAAGTGGATGAGGTATATATGATTTTAGAACAGGCAACCTACCATGAAATTCTCCAGGAAATCCCTGTTACGCAAGTCTGGTGTTCCCCTTGTTAGTCGTAGAAATAATTCATAACTAACTAGAAATCCGTAAAAAATGAAGAAATAAATTAGTGTTGCGCAACGCTTTGACCCTAAGATTTTCAGTGGACAGCTGAGTCGACGAAACGAGACCTATGGAACTGAAGACGAGAAAATGGATTCAGAAGTAGGAACACAGCAAAAGTACGCCTTTTAATACTAAATTGTGTTCGTCGTCTGTAGACACAAAACGTAGCTGGATTCATTTACTCGCCACACAGAAGGTTCTGAATTCGACATTCACATCGAAATTAAGCACAATAATGGAGCCTAAACTTTTCAAACCTCTAATTTCAAAGCAAAAATTTATTTGCAATAAGTAACTGCTAACGCATGTAACTGCAACTATGACACCCCACTGCATAATGAGTAATTTTAAGTTAAACGGTATTTTGAGAAAAATCTTCTCAAGTTGTGTATCAATTAATGCCACCAAGTCGAGCCTGTGATAAAGTTCAAGATTTTTTACTTTATTGATTTAATTTACTTTGATTTAAAGTTTATTTTTTTAATTTTCCGGGACTCGAGCCCGGGACCTAGGAGCGCTAGCATGCCAACCACTCCGCCACCGTAGTCAGTATGTTTTCGAGATATATTTTCAGATGATTTTAAATTTTTAAAATTTGCAATTTGAGTAGAAACAGCCTTACCCTTGATTTACACATCTCTTTATCACCAATGAAAAGTAATGAAATGTTCTTATTCGGACAATGTGAACTTATTAGGTTTAATCTAAGTCAGCTTTATACCATATTTAGGAAAGAGTGTGAGAGAAAACTTCCTTTTAAAAAGACCGATGGGAGTCTTCGCTCATCTATTGATTGGAAAAGTATGAATATGAGCCCCATTGTTGAATATACTCCATATTGTTATCCCCAATATGGACACAGACACAATTATAAACAGACTTCTTCGAACGAAAGGCTGTGTGCTCAATGCATTGTAGAGTAAGCCGTCCAAAGTGGTACAGCACACGATATTGACTTGAATAGGTTACTCTAAAAAGGATTTTTACCTCGTATAAACATCCATCCATAAACCCTTCCGAAAATTCCAGCAACTTCACATTCGATACCAATAAATCCAATCCAACAAGGAATCTTCAATCTGCGCGGACCAAAACGACAATCGGTATTTCGTTTGATCGATGCGGTGAGTGGCTCTGATAACTCATTCGACTATTCCGTGATAAACCATAGCGGAGGTGAATTAATTGATCGGCGAATTCGAAGCCGTCTTTTCAGAGTTGACAGCCGAAATACGACAGCAAAATCTTTAGTATATTAACCGGCCGAACAGTTTTGATTAAGGGCATATTCGAGAATTTGATTTCCTTGGCGCTCATTCCCGTTCCATGGACGACCAGTTCCGAATGGCACTCTCCAAATGAAAGGTCCTAATCTCCATAGAAACCCCTCCAACGACCCCAACCTTCGAAAAACCCCTCCCTACTCTTCCTTTCAAAAATACCCCTTCCATTGAAAAGCCTCGACTATTCCCTCCAGGGCGCCAAAAACTACCTCCAGCCCCAAGAGCATTCATCTGGGCCTATTCATTGGGTCGGAAGGACGAGCGAAATGAAAAGAAACTCTATTGTGAGAAGGGCGTGTGGGAAGGAGAATCTGGAGGAAGAGTCGGTTTGTTGCCTCCAACACACACGCGTTGGCTAAGGAGCGGCTCAAGGTCGGAGGAAGCGTCCTCACCATGGCCCATAACTACGATCCCTCCCATTTGCGGAGGTCAATCAACGAACGGAAAAAAGATTATCAGATTTCCCTGGTTGAGCATATGTTTTCCACGACTATCTTCTTCCGTAAAATGCACATAGATATTTTTTATTTACATACTGAAAGCAGCACTGCCTAAAGGCCAGCAATGGCGTGTGGCAGGGGATTGATTTAGACTTATACTCCGCAAGCCAGGAGTTTCCCCTCTTGTTCCAGTTTCACAGTAAAATTAATGGTCGGGTATACATTGTTAAGATTATTTGAAAACATGTGAATATCTGTGGAACAAGAGGGGAAACTCCCTTTCCTGGATATTATGATCATTAGATCTGGGGATCATCTGGAATTTGATATCTACAGGAAACCAACGTCTACCAACAACTTTATTCCCAATAGTTCCTTTCACCCTACTGCTCATAAACATGCTGCGTTCCTTCATCTGGTACATCGTCTGGTTAACATTCCCTTGAGTAAAGAAAGGTTTAACCAGGAGAAACTGTTTATTCTGAATATTGCTGTGGAATTTGGCTTTGATACAAATCTTATATACACCTTAATTAAGAGATACAACTGCAAACGATTTATTAATAACCATACTTCCCTGTCACACTCAGCTGATGATAAACAGAGATACATTAAGGTAGATTACTTTCCGTCGTTGACCAAAGGCTTACGTAAAATATTTAAACATAATAATTTACAAATTTGTTTTCAAATTCAAATACTATCAAACGTTTACTAGGAAGTACCAAGGATAAAATCAGTGAACATGACAAATCTGGCATATATGGGATCACTTGTCCTCAGTGTGGTTTATTATACGTTGGACAAACTAAACGCAAACTGGTTACCATATTTAAAGAGAATTTAGCTCATTTCAAATACGGCTCACTTCAAATACGGTAGAACGCTCCAGCGTTGCCAAACATATGTCAGATACTGGCCATTCTATTGCTGTTACGGATCTAAAATTATTACACCACGCCCACATTGCTCTAAATTCCTGGGAAAATTTGTATATTTATAAACATAAGAATAATATCATGAACCACGACTTAGAATTTAACAAAACTCTATATAAACTTTTAGATTCAAAACCCGACTTTCGTTCTTCTTTTGTTGCGGAAGCTATTGGTTGTAATCGCGCCAATGATTCACTGCTCCGTCAGTCACATAGCTCTGAGGATGCTCTCGTTGAAGGCGAAATACGTATAAGCAGGTAATTTCCGCTTTTGGATGGTTTTTGGAGTTTTTCACTGTTCCATTAAATACTTTACTTTAGTTGAACAACATGTTCGTCTACTGTTTCTGTCACTTTTCAATAACTTTTTAAAGTAATAGCATTGACGAACAAGTATAACATTAGAAAATCAGATATCGGACATTGAAAAGCGTGGATCCACCGTGGGCAGTTCCTTATTTTGACGTCACCCATCAAAAAACAGTAAATAAGCATCCTGTGGACCACACTTTGCAACGCCGGTGCCACAAATTAATATTTTTTTCTGTGGTTTGAATTAATTATTCCGAAAGCAACTCAATATCGAATATTATCCTATCATGCTTAACTTGGTAGAACACAAACTAACCTGGAAGATGATTTTCATTCTTTGTGGCTTTTGCTCTTAAAAATCTTCTCAAGTTGTGTATCAATTAATGCCACCAAGTCGAGCCTGTGATAAAGTTCAAGATTTTTTACTTTATTGATTTAATTTACTTTGATTTAAAGTTTATTTTTTTAATTTTCCGGGACTCGAGCCCGGGACCTAGGAGCGCTAGCATGCCAACCACTCCGCCACCGTAGTCAGTATGTTTTCGAGATATATTTTCAGATGATTTTAAATTTTTAAAATTTGCAATTTGAGTAGAAACAGCCTTACCCTTGATTTACACATCTCTTTATCACCAATGAAAAGTAATGAAATGTTCTTATTCGGACAATGTGAACTTATTAGGTTTAATCTAAGTCAGCTTTATACCATATTTAGGAAAGAGTGTGAGAGAAAACTTCCTTTTAAAAAGACCGATGGGAGTCTTCGCTCATCTATTGATTGGAAAAGTATGAATATGAGCCCCATTGTTGAATATACTCCATATTGTTATCCCCAATATGGACACAGACACAATTATAAACAGACTNTTTTGTAAAAGAAACAACCTCTGCAGGTAACGAAAACCTATTTTACGTACATTTCTTATGGAAAAGTATACTATCTGATTATCCTCGTGTATTTATATGGGATATCTCATGAAATCAATGTACAACAATTGCCTTGGTCGCCAAAGGGATGTGTTGTTTATTTCCGAAAAAAATTACGAAATTTACGTCTATTTTATCAAAGTTCTCGCAATTTCGAATTTATATGAATGATTCACGACTAAAATAATATTCTATGATTATTTTCCTTTCTTGTGACACTTGTCTCAATTTCGTAGGACCATAGTTTCTAATTTAATTTTGTAAAAGGAACAAACTCTTCAAGTCATGAAAACGTAATTTACGTTCATCTCTTATGGAAACGTATTTTGTGCTCCAGGGTTCGAACCTGGGCCTTTACGGAGATGAAAATAGTTTTCCTGGGGGTTTCAGCATCGTAGAAACACGATGCAGTTTGTTTCAGATCTCTAAATTAAGCCATTTCTGAGATAAATAGTGGGACGAACAGACGGACGGACTGACTGACATTTGCTTTTTATACATATGATTATATCTTTCCTTATTGAGTTATTGACTGAAAATCGAATGGTTTATTCTAATAAGCTTAATTTATAAATTTACTCATTGAATTATTCGACAGATATTTATTGAGCCTTAGTCGGCTCATCCGTTGTAAATTATTCGTTACAATATTTTCCAAGAATTTAAATTTAAGAGTCTCCAGAAGGTCTAATGCAAAAAAGGATCCATAAGGATTAATCTATTGCACAAAGGATCCATGCATTCATTGTTCTTGGTTCGGAATATAAATCGCTTCAGAAATTTTAAGCTGCCTAATTCAAAAATAATTAATTCGATAAAGATAAATTTATATATAAACATTGTATGATAGATGTATCAATAGCATGAATTATGTAATTAGCACCAAGGATTCAATTTCGTAAAAGTGTTATTTCCCATAGCACGATATTCTGGTTTAAAAGCATTTCTATACTCGCAAATCAGGTGATAAATCACGAAGAATTAAATACAGAACTCGATTTACATACAATTTACTGCCCGGCCCTTTATATATGTAGCGATTGGAAACGAGAACCAAGAGGAAATAAAAAATAAGGAAGAATCTACGTTGAAAATCAAGCCGTATACTATGCTAAATCGCACAAATCTAATCTCTTTCCTCGATCTACACAATCTCTTTCCCTTCCTTCGACACAAAGATCCTCTCTTTACTCTTTTTTTACTTTGTCCAGACCCACAAATCACTCCCCAAAGACCGCTATTTCATTCGGCAAAAACCGTTTACATCAAAAACCCGGTTTCACCAAATCTCTCTACCGGACGATTTCATTAAATGAGCTCTCGTTTCCCTTAACAGCGGTGTCCTCTTTTTGCATCGCTCCGATATTTCTTAACCGTCGTGGCTATTCAAATGCAGCCCAAATGGAATGAAAAAAGAATGAGGACGATTTTAAAGTTCGGAGGTATTTATTCGCAGTTTGCGGAATTTAAATCGCTAGAGCAGGTGAATGAGATTCATTCGACTCCGAAACTCAAATATTACCTTCATTCGTCTCTCCTCTATTCGCCTCTATTTTTTCCGATCCTTGTTTGAACTGCGAATTGGGGATGGACCAGCAGAGTGAGAAATGGAAAAATTCATACGTTGATTCTTGAATACGCCGTGATATGTGGTAGTTTTTTTACCGATAGAGTTAAATCAATTTTTACGGGGGCAAAGTGAGGAGGAAATTTCGCCTTTGTGGAACTGCCTTCTCTCATATTTTACAGCAAACACGTTCCGAAGTTCCCTAAGGCATATTTTGATTGCACACGAACATGCATACGAGTTTTTGTATTAGGTACAGCTGGAGAGATACGGAAAATAAAAACTTTGAGCTAAAGTCTCTATTGGAAAAACAAATATTTTTCGTCAAACAATTCATCTACCTTAAGAAGGAAATTTCATAAAAAGCTTCGTCTTGGGGAAAACAAGAAAACGCTGGGAGTAAACAGTAACAGTTGCAATGGAAAAAATAAAACAAAAATGTGAACGCGCCACTACATCGCTGATATAATAGGCTATTATTTAGTATTAGCAACGCTTATTTAACTATGTCCCTCTCTCTAAATTGCATAAATAAAAGATATTGGGCACTCCCAGGTATCTTTCAGTAAAACAATATTATTATTTACCTATAATTAATTTAGATACAGGATATCACTGGAAGTTATTACAGAAAAGTATAATACAAATTCTACTCACTACTCAACTCACAGATTTTGCTAATTTCACTTATACTTACCATTCTATTCAATTTTCCCTCTTTTATTAATAGAAAAATCAATCTTTGATTGTTAATATATAATTTATATGAAAATGAAATTAAAGGAAAATTTTAATTTATCATAATTCTTGATTTAAAAATTATCAAAGTAATTAAATAATTCTGATTATAAATAAAACAAAATCTTTATTGAGTCTTATCAAACGTTGTAAGTATGTATGTGTTTTGTATGTGCACCGTAAGAGACGGGTCAAAAAGTAAGTAGGGATCCAGCAATTGAGTGTTATTTATGTTCAGATGTTTGAGAGAAGAACATTTGCACTACATCACGGCCGCCCCCGTAGATTTTATTTCAGATATTTGATTAAGTATAAGAATGTATGTTATGTATCAGATAAAAATAGAGGATTTAGTGTAGACGATGTAAATTTAGGAACTGTCGAACGGTTCTCTCTCACTTGTGTACTTTGATTTCTTTTTTTTTCATCCTGATCTCCTTCCATCATCATATTTAATCGGTTTGCCTTTATTCGCAAACCTTTCTCATTTCCCTTCATAGTTTTGACAAATATGATCCTTCATTTATTCTCCTCCGACATCATTCTTTCCGTCCAAATTGCTCCACTTTCAGTCCATATTTTCCATATTAGTCCACCAGGGCTCCCAACCTCCTTCCAATGCTCATCCAACAATGAGACTCGCGCATTATCCACTTTACGCTCATTTTTCCCTATCACCACTAATGCAGCGGTTACTTCTTTCTCTTCCTCCCGCAATCCTACTTTCTTTTCTGCTCAGATTTTCTCTCAGAGCAAAGGCTGTTCCTCCAAACTTGGTCGTATACAAAACATGTATGTGTGCTGCGTACAATAAAGGAAATGGAACAGATTTCTTAAGTTAAAAGATAGTCAGCCAAATTGATCAATTGGCATTCATGAATATCTTGATTTATGGTACATTATACTCGAAAAAATTTATACTTTGGAGCAAAATAAAAGCGTTTTAAATGTTACTCGTTCTTAAACATTAAGAAAGGAAAACCATTTACTTCTTACTTACTGTGCATCGATAAAATACGAGTTTCGTATTTCCACAAAGACTGAGTAAAGCGGTTCATGAGACAGTGGGTTTTTATTGATCAATAAAATGCAAGCGGGAGCTACTTCCTGCATGCTGCCAAGGTAGTTGTTGACCAGGCATTCAAACCGGGGTAATCCGAGAAGGGAGGCCAGCTGGGCTTAGCTAGCAATTCCTTGATCATTTCAACAACATTATTTTCAACATACAGTACGATACTATAAGGAAAAATTCGCCTGTCCTTTGCTGAGGGTGTACACTACAGCCGGGTTGTCACAATGAACCTTATCATAAACAGAAACCAATTTCCTTTGAATTAGCACTTACTTACTACTTATTAGCAAGGACCAAGGAGGATCCTTTCTGTTTCAGAAATGGCCATTGGATAGTACATATTATCTATCTGTTGTCGGCACAGTACTTTAAGGTTGTTATGAATGTTTTAGTTTCATAAATTAAGCTTATAATCAACCCAGCATGAAACTCCTCCTATTCGAAGCCTATTTTATGAGCTAATGTTATCATATTTTATCGAAATAAACTATAATTACTATCATAATTATAGAATATAGATAAAATAAGGATGTGAGGATATTGAATTGGATTTCAGCTAGATAAAGATAAAGTTCGGTACCAAGAAAATAAGAAAAGTAAAAACTTGCTTGGATGATTGGAAAACTACAAATGAATAATATGACTTTACAATTGTAACCCCAAGGCTCTTCAGTGAATTACCAGTAAGACGAAACAGGATAGTCACCAAGTTAGTTTTAAAAGCTTGATAACTAAGTAAGGGTAAATTTTCTTTTTCCAATCGATGTTAATGAAGACGTGTGCTTTAAGGATCACAATTCCAGTAGTGTGCAAACACCATTCAAACACAAAAAGAATGAAGAAGAGTGTTCAGACTAAATTACTTTCGGCACTTCGCAGAAAATTCAATTTTCGTCCTCATCGATGTGATTCCTAATGCATTTCTCGTCACAAGAAGAAAATATCTTGGTTTAGATAAGTAGAGGTCAGATTGCGCGCAATTTTTACTAAAATACTTACCGTTAATTTGAGAGTGACATCTAATTTCTATTAAACATCAGGTGAAACTTTCGAGATATCTGACCTTTGCCTCTCATTCCACTTCACTGCTCTCTTTTAAAAGGTCTCCTATTCACTGTCTTTACATTTTTCAACTGTTTTCTCGTCCCTCCTCATTCGCCCTTTTCTTTCGCTCCTCAATTTCCTGTTTTCTTTACTTTTACACTCACCTCCACATTTTTATCTCTGAACGTCGCGACTATTGCAGAGACATATGTCCACAAAAATGTCTTTTATATTGTCATTTGATCCTTTTATGCAATTTTACCCTAAGGCATACGTAAATATTTTGTGCTCTGAATTCGTTCAATCAGTTTGTACAAAGTATTTAATGCAGATAGAGCAAATTTTAATAAAGATAGCAGTTTTATATTTAAAAAAACTCGACCTTAAGTAAATTCTTTACTCAAATTAGGGGAACATTTTTGGAACAATCAAACTTTTTTGCGAAAAAAGCTAACTGCAAACTGAAGTTTCCAATAGCACAAGAATGAGAGTTGTAAAGTTCAGAATGAAATCAAAGGAATACGCCTCCGCGAACGAGTGCAAGGTTCGAGCGACCAGTGAGCAGATAAAAATAGACATTCCGAATTTGATTTCCAAAAAGAAATTCCGATTTGGAGAAAAACGTCGTCATAACTTAAGAAACACGTCCGACGAAATAAAACCAAAATAAATTAAGCGAAGATTCTTCACATAGTGTCTAACGATATAAGAACCGTGACAGCAGAGGGAGCTTTTAAAAAGGAAGGATAAAGTTATCGCTTTGGAGGTCCATTCGAAGGAAAGGAGAAAACCTTCTGGCGCGGCGGGAAAATAAAAATGTCGCATGATATAGGTCCGTTTTGTTAACGTGGATATATACATAGAGCGGATCCTTTTTCACAAAGGCGGAGCTTTCCTAGGAGAGACGCTTATCGTCCATACATCTCTCCCTCTTTTCCAAAGTCTCTCCGACCGCATCTGCCACGACGGAAACTGGACTCTGACGTCACAGCCGATATCGATCTATCGTTACACTGGACTTCTCATTACTCAGTGCCACTTCTGCTCCGCTCAAAACTCCTCTCTTTCGACGCCTCTCTCTCCTTTAATTCTTTTCTTCTCCCACTTTCTCTCCCAAAGGTTTAACTGTTCATGACGAGAAGCGATTGACTCCGTGTTTAAGGCCATCAACGACAATCGATACTTTCCTTCGTCTTTTTTCCTCTCGCCTTGCTTTGATCCCTTTGAACATTCCTCGTGAGTTTCGAACACGTCTGCTTTAGACTCGTCAATCCCTCTTCCTTCGCATATTTCGTTCTTGTTATTGCGGATAAAATCACGGAAAGAGTTCACTTCTTTAATTAATTTACGATTTTCATTCACTATGGCGAAGGGGTAGGTTATTACGAAAACAGTATGAATATTCTGCGATTTCCTAAATTTACGACCCAATCTACAAAGTGAGGAAAATTCAACGATAACATTATATTTAGTCATACGGTGTTAGTTTTGTAGTTAGACTGGTTGCTTTACATTTTATTAATTTTGGCACTATTTCTTACCACATAAGCAGCTCGGCAGAGAGATTTGGCAACAAGTTTTCAAAGCAGCCGAGGTCTTGAAACAGACACATCAATTGTAGATTGAAGAGCAAAGATATATCAGCATAAATAATGATAAAATACACAATGCCAAAAAAACTTGAAGAATTGAAAACGAATGTAACAATCCCAATAACTAAAAGAAATGTTACTACATAATGAAAACAGCACATGAAAAGAAAAGCACCTCCACATAAAACTATGCAAGACTCCTTTCGGCGTGTGGCAGGATTAGGTTAACACCAAGCGTTCGAGTTACTTTATTGTCGTTGCGTATCGCCGAGGATGGATCTTGATCCACATCGGAATGAATGAATCGCTAAAATGACTTTTCCTCGCATATATTTCTCTTATTTTATCGATCATTGTCGGAGGCCGAAATAGTAGGGTGGTCGCATAATACCTATTATGTCTTCCGCAAATGTATGTACTTCTCTGACTTTAGCTAGGAATCGCAGCCTAATCTCCCTTCTTTCAAGGATTCCCAGCCTGCAAAGTAGTCAGAAAATATGGCTTAAAATATTTTCCAGGACTAAATTCTCATACTAGAGACACTTGATTCTCATAATAAAATATCTGGACAAGGAGGAAGATAAAAAAGTAAGAATAAATGTGGGAATTATATTTAATCTTGTACCGAGAATTACGAGTTCCTTCATTATTATATCGTAACATTGCCGCGTAGAGATTACTTAGAAATAATCTTCGCTTCCTTAGCAGTAAAAAAAAAACAGATGAAGCATATCGTAACTTGTGTGATTGGTTAATTCAAGATATTTTTTCACCACTTCACGAAACACGGATCTTGAGCGTAGAAATACTTGTTGACATGAATGTATGCTAACTATTGAAATACTTCAGCAGCGGACTATTCCGGCTGATATTGATTTTAGTTTTCCCAACAGCAAACATAACTGTCAATCTCAGGGGATAATAACAGTCGGGGTTAGATCTAATAGAGGAAAATTCAGGAAAAGAGATGAGGTTAAGTGTATTAAATCGACATCGAAATGCTGTTTTTTGGAATGAAACTTCTATTATTTTAAGGAAATTTAATTTCTACACCACTGATCGGAGGCGATGAAATTAGCCTGAACAATGTGCGTTGTAATTTGAGATAACCCAATCTGCACCTTTTGTGTCGGGAGCGAGCAAA
Source organism: Ladona fulva (assembly GCA_000376725.2). Taxonomy (NCBI): domain Eukaryota; kingdom Metazoa; phylum Arthropoda; class Insecta; order Odonata; family Libellulidae; genus Ladona; species Ladona fulva. Next base: position 1,700,508 of record KZ309189.1, on the reverse strand, counting down.
ATTACATGAAAATTAGGAACGATGATCCAACAGAGGGATTTTCTGAAAGTGATATTTGTTGAGTATATACTCAATGTTAACTTTTTCCATAGCAACAATTGTTAATGGGAAGAATGTTTTGTCACTTAGATATGTTTTGCGGTGTAGTTAGAAATAAAAATCCTTTTAAATTTGTAAAAATAAGAAAATAGAAATGAGGTGAACGCAATACCTTTTTACAGTATATTTAACGTATATATAAATTATTTTTAACGCAATATTACTTCTCTAAAAAGATATCAATACAAATCGTGCATACTCTCTCACTTTAAGTCTATTTGTGGGAGCATAATTTTAGCATTAATTATGACTATTAAAATTGGGTCCTATTTTGCAATATAGTAAATTTTTATTTATAATGTGAAATTCTTTCCTTTCTAAGCATCTTCAAACTCTACCCAAACTTTTTCTATATATAAGAATAAGAAAAATCTTATATTTAATCCCGCATTATTCAATATTTTTGACTGACTTATTTAATTCTCAATCTCTCAAATTTGTAAAATGTTTGCATAATGAATCACAATTGGAAAATGAAAATGTCAGTGTTCCGAGAGAAATCTGAAACGGTAATCTATCTAATTCTACACCATTTATAGAATCGCATCATTTTTCTCGTTCAAGTCTGAAATTAAATCATTCTTAACTTATCTATCTTACGCTATGGCATCAACTGCTCGTGAATGATTTCAATACATCTAACTCTCACCTTTTCTTCGGATTTTTCTTTCATTGCTTTTTATCCCTTTTCCCGGATTCCAACTGTTTGGGGTTCCTCAACATTTTCTTCAAAATTTTCATTACATTTCCATTTTCGCCGTACTTTGCTACGCCTTCCTTCCGTAAACATCAAGTTTGCGTTTAAAATGCACGTCAATCCTTTTATATGCATGTACATACATTAGATGCACAGTTTCGTATTCAGTAATTATACGCCTGGCTTTAATCGTGATATCTTTGACAAATCACGAAGATTCATGACTCTGACTTTTATTGGGCATATCATAGTTGGTAGTCAATATCTTCAGAGCAGATGCTAGAAAAACTGATTTATAAGGCGACCAAAGTAGGAAGGAATTATTTTGGGATCCGTGTAACGTTACCATAGTAATCGCCAATGATTCTAAAAATCAATTTTTAATTTATGAAATGGTTCTTCGTAGTTCCTGGAATAAGGTTCCTGGTTCCTGAAAAAATTATACTTCATTAAATCAAAGAATCTCTGCAGTATCTTTCATCCCTCGCTTCCTTCAAAGTCCTTTCCTCGATAAATAATTAATGATAGTGGTCCAAAACAGCAAAGTGGGTCCTACGCCTTACAGCAAACAGACTTCTTTAAGCGCAAGAAATTTTGGAAAAAAACTGAATGCAGCTGAATACACATTTTCATACATTTCTGAACGGCTGATATTTAAACAACAGCTGACAAAACTTCCCATCTCTTTGGTTGTATATCTCATAACCCATAAAATTTTGATTTTTGAGGGAAGTCAATATGAGAGCAATGGGTTTGTATATGACTGACACAATTTCCAAAATATGAGATTTGCGATAAAATTAAATGTAGATAAATGCTCATCTAAATCAATATTTCCAAATATCTAGCTACTGCTTCGCCGATATATTTATGTTTTGATTTTACAGTAATTAAATCAAGGCTGTCAAAAGAATTTTTAATTCAAAGTGACACAGCGTATGTAATGATATTATTAAATAGTTGATCATACATGTGCGACGATCAAGTTCCATGGAATAAATATAGGAAGTTGAAATGATAATATATTTCCATCAATAAATGACTTTAATTAGTTGTTCCAGGTTAGTGTACATCTGAGTTTTCTATAAAACATCTTCTAGTATGAAACATTCACTTTTTTGATAACAAAATGTACACAGTTACAGATACATTTCGTAAAATAAATAAACTTACAGCACGACCTGTTTCAGTAAAATTTGTTCGGCTCATGTTCTATTTCCTAAGCTTAAAAATTAATTACTCCACACTATACGGAAATTCGAGAAGTTTTTTTGATCTATTCATTTCCTCTTTTCCCAGATAATAATTTTAAGACCAAGTAAATGATATATTTAATTACGCATACATTTCTTACGGGCCCTTTAGATTGACTGCGTCATATTTTACTGTTCTGAATTATCTTTAATTAAATGCATTAGGTTTAGCTTAGAAGCTTAAAATGTTATGCTTTTATAGATTCTAGTTTTTTTGTGAAGTATAGATGTAGAGCAGGTGAATGAGATTCATTCGACTCCGAAACTCAAATATTACCTTCATTCGTCTCTCCTCTATTCGCCGCTGTGGAATTTGGCTTTGATACAAATCTTATATACACCTTAATTAAGAGATACAACTGCAAACGATTTATTAATAACCATACTTCCCTGTCACACTCAGCTGATGATAAACAGAGATACATTAAGGTAGATTACTTTCCGTCGTTGACCAAAGGCTTACGTAAAATATTTAAACATAATAATTTACAAATTTGTTTTCAAATTCAAATACTATCAAACGTTTACTAGGAAGTACCAAGGATAAAATCAGTGAACATGACAAATCTGGCATATATGGGATCACTTGTCCTCAGTGTGGTTTATTATACGTTGGACAAACTAAACGCAAACTGGTTACCATATTTAAAGAGAATTTAGCTCATTTCAAATACGGCTCACTTCAAATACGGTAGAACGCTCCAGCGTTGCCAAACNTTATATAGAAATATCATCCCTGAAAAAGTATACTGGATTGGTAACTGACAATTTTAAATTAAATTTTCTAAATTTTTCGCCGATATCTATGGTACCATTACTATGATAGTGTCGTAAGATGAAGAAAATGAAGACATTTTCTCGAATTAAATTCTCTTGACTGCCGATCTAACCCTACAGACCTCAGTGTACAGATAGTGGAAAAAACTAAAATCTCTCAAGCACTACTCACTACAAAATTTTGCATTATATGACATCATTGTTACTTTTTCGACGCCGAAAATAGTGAGCTACTACGGAAAATTCGTTCCTGAGTAAATTTTTGACTGAGAGATCTTTTCAGCCAAAGAGACTCATTTATATATGACCCGTCAACAAGACTTGACAAAATTTTAATATTACAAATTATAAAATTTGAATACATGAAATAGTATTTTTAATACTCACTGGTTCTCAAAAGGGGAAAAAAGAACGTACGTTCAATTTTAAAACAAAAAAATGCTTTTTTATTAAAACTGGAATCCATGGAAATCACATCACTCCTAATTTAAACGTCCTGTTTCTTCAAAGGTGACACAGAATCAACAAATGCAAAAAGAAAAAATATCGAACACCGAAAGGCAGGTTTAGTTGGAACGAAAAAGGTCGAGTTTCAGCAAAAAAGAGCCGCAATCTAGGAACGGTTTCACGCTGCAGCAAAGTATGACGCAGACACGAAGAAAATATTTCCGAAGAAGGCCAGACAGACATATAAGCAAGAAAAAAAGATCAATTCACACCCAGAGTAATCCTCGCCGGTTTCAAATTTTCACCGCGTTCCACTTAACTGCTTCCGAAATTGCGAATGCAATGGGAGCAGTTCGTTCGCGTTCTACAGAGGGCCATCGAACGATGAAGAGCAGCGTTTTGCGTTGCATCAAGGCCGAAGGATATATATGGAGAACGGAGCGATTATTATCAACGGAGCGATGAGCTGAAATCGAAAAGAAATAGTGCAGTGGGAAGCCTTGCTTTCAAGCAACTGTGTGAATTAATTATTTCGGGGATATCATTCATAGCAGTACATTTTATAGGATCCAGTCAAGGTTTTCTATAGGTTTGAGGAGTTTCTACGGATGTTACTAGATTATGATTAAGAATAATCAGCTATTCTAGCGATATGGAACGACGTGAGTCATACATATGGATGTAGAAATGTGACTGTGTAGTGGAAAATTTTCATACTTTAAATTTTCTACGAAATATCACGTGGTGGGGGTGAAACTTGCATCTTTTCATTTTTACGTTATGGAGACCTACTAAAAGTCATACTAATCATAAGAATCGATAGAATGCATCTTCCATTCCCAAATAAGAGAATTACTTTCTGTCTTATATGACTTACGAATTAGTTTTGGTTTGAAACTCGAGCGAATTCAGATATAGAAGTTATAAAAACAAGAACATGTGGAAAACGAAACTAAATGAAACTCATGAAAGAATTACTCATAGAAAGATAGGCTAACGTGTAAAATGGGGAGGCGAGGAAATGACGAAGGATATCATATTCTAATATGCACAATGGATGCAAGGGTGTAGACACGTAAACCCGATCTTTGGTAAAATATCAACGGAGTATCTAAAGAAATTAAAGTGTACGCTTCGGGTGAGACAGACATTGTCCACTCATAGACTTTTACGGAGGAAGCAAATACTGCATTAGAGGTTTTCTCCTCTAAACCCCTTTCCGTAATAATGAGTATCTGATGTTAACTGTTGATTGCTGCTGTTGATTCTAGTAAGTATTACATGCCTAGTGATTGTGATTGCTCATCTATAATGCACTGCAATCTCCCTTTCGGCGTGTGGCAGGGGGTGTAAGCACCAAGCGTTCGAGTTATTGCTCCTGGAAGTCTGCGAACATTTTTATCTTCATGATTACTTACGTAAGTTACTTCTTCTTCAGTATTTGGGAGCACATTTGGTGAAAATAGCTTATCACAATGAAATCGATATGTTAAATACAAAGATTTTTTTTTGTAAATGTATCATAACGATAGGATAATTTCTGATTTGATTGGAAATGATTCCGCCAAATTTTCACATTTACCCAAAACACATCTTAAGATCTAAAAGATTATTGACTGCGTAATATTTATTAGCATGATTTCAATGTGTGTGAAATTGCAGAAATTGAAGGAAATATTCATAAATAAACATAAACTTCATCAATAAATATTTCCCCGATTGCTAAAGAAATTTGAGAATATTCTGCTATGCATGACTGTAAGAAAGATTTCCATTCGCATTTCTCATCAAAAAGAAGTCATAAATGAACTTGTGCGCGTTAATTCTCCGAAAAAGAGAAGACACGGTCGCTGGAATTTCAATTTTTTTTATAATATGATACTCAGGTTATTGATACTAAAGTTACCGATATTTCACAATATATTTCTCGTACAAAAAGTTTCAAGGGTTTCACTCATTAGTTATGGAAATAACAACTTAAAAAATATTTCCCAAATGAAAATTCGTCAGAAATGCATTTTGAAGAAGGAGAGGAAGCAATGGAAAGGAATCCGATATATGGAACAATAAACATTTGAGGATCAGTAAAAGTTTCTATATGGAAGTGCAGTCGAAATCAGAGCCTGGTTTTCCTTTGAATGCGTAATTCACACGTGATTTCAGATACGTCACCAAGTGTGCCAAAGATCGTATTTTATCGCGAGCAAAACAAACGATCCTCTACGAACCCCAATATCGGTGGTCGTTTCACTTGAAAAATGCCAGCGCCGATTTTCGTGACGCATCCGAAATAAATGATTGGAAAATAAATTTAGCATATTTTTTTTCGATGTAAAATGTCAATTCCAAGAAATGAAAATGGGCCATACTTCTCTCTTTGCACGACTGCAATGCAAAAATAAATTAAAACACCGTTTGTAGATTACACATTTGAAGGCTGATTCGCATTACTGATAACTGCAATGTATGCAATTACACAATTGCATCATTTGCGCAATTGTGGCAATTGCAATACCGAACACAAATTCGACAATATCAGTGGCAAGCAACATCATAGATTTTTGGCTTCTAGTTTTATTATTTATTGGTTTTATTTATTTATAATATTTACTGTTTAAGGCCCAACATTAAAAATTCCAAGTACCATATCATTTTCGCCTACTCTACCGGAATCAAAGTCGAATACCATTAACATTTAAAACGAAAGAGAACTTGGACGAATCAAAAGTGGAAAACGTGACGGAATCGAAATGGATTCAAATATTCATAGCATCGAGCATCCACGCAAGTTCAATGAAAAATTTAGAGACACATTTCGAAAGGTTTGTGACACAGAACCCAAAGGGAAACATGTCAACGTGTTTTCAATTCGTAATCACTTCCTTCTAAAGATCGCTTATTCCAGGCGTCTAGCGAAAGCCCTTCTCTCTAAAAGTCAAAGAGATAACAGTGCAATAAGCAAAAGAGAGTATATAGTCAAAACTATAAACGAAGCATTCTGAAAACATGGCATTATTATATCTTCCGAAGATATAGTTTGATCAATGGGTTGAGACAAATTGAGATTTTGGTATTTGTACTAAACGAAGACTAAAAGAAAGATTAATTGTTAAACTAATTCATTTTTATTAACTGAAAGGAATGATTTATGGTTCATATGGTTACTGTCTTACTTCTTTGAAATTTATCTTTTAAATCCTTCCAATCTTTCAAGTATCCAATATTTCCCGGTATTCAACGAATCAATTTTCTTTAAACTTAGAAAAAAAGAATAATAATATACGTGTTTAGCAAAGAAGAAAGGAAAGCGAAAAGCTTGAGCAAGTGGAAGAATGTTGCTATCTGGGAAGCCCTCCGATGGAGGAAGCGAGAAAGATATAGTAAGTAGGATATCCCAAGCAAAGAAGGCTTTCTAAGAGACGAGTTTTCTGACAGCTAGTAACACGAGTCTGGAAGCAATTCATTTAAACATATATTTAGAGCTCTTGTATGGATGTGAAACTCGGTAGCTGCAGAAAGAAGGAGATTGAAAACGACGGAGATATAGAAGACTGATGAAGATCAAATGAACGGAAAGAGCCACCAATGAGGAAGTCATACAAATGGTTGGAGAGGAAAGAAGTGTCATCTCTGAGAAGAAGAGATTAACTTACGCCACATTCATAGCGAAACAATCGCATAGTGAAAATAGATGGGAAGAATTACAGAGGAAGGCCGAAAATAGGATACATGAGGCAAATTATTAAGTCAGAGTAAAGGAATGAAGCGAATGGCTGAGAAGAGGATGTCCTATATATCCTGGATATATATTCAGAAATATTCAATTTTTGGAATTCTATGCACGAGGATAAATGCGAAAAACAACATAGAACACCTTTTAACGTATAAGGAGCTAATATATCCTCATTTGAACGGAACAAATTGTTGGTCGCCGAAAGGGTTTCTCAGTTTCGGTTCAATTTTGGCTCGTTGTTATATCCATTTTCCCTTCGTATCGTTTGATGAAACGAGAACAAATCACTCTGATACAATTTTTCGTTTCATTTCCACCTTTTCTCATCCGCCGGAGAATGTTAATTACTCGCCCCGAGCAACGGACTCAATCACGCTTTGATCATAGAAAAGCCCGCTCTTTCAGACCCTATTTCAGGAACAACAAACCCAAGCAAAGTATCAAATAGTGCGCCACTCTTGATAAATATATTTCTATTGCTGCGGATTCGTCATTGTTCCCGAAGCCGACCCCAGTTAACTCCCCGTTTTGTCCTTCCGTTTGAACAATGGGAGTCGACCGAATGTGGAGCGAATGCTTCCTCTTGATGGATTTCGAAACATCAAAGGACACCTTGTGGAATGAGAAGAGGTTCTGCGCACGGTCGCCAGGAGTCGCTAATTGCGATCAAGGGAACACCCCACCGCCACTCGCGCTCAATTGACTTACATCTGATTGCGAGTGACACTCAAGATGTTTCTTCCGTCACGCAGAGAGCGGTTGCTTACACTCACTTGATAGCGTCGTCTCGTGGCTTTTAGCGTATCCGAGGCGCGTGGTTGCCTCATTCACCGACCATGCGGAGATCAGGTTAGAGCAGAAGCCAATGGAAGAGAATGGATAGGGTAAATAGCGAAGGCTGGCATTCATGGGTGGCTCACACATTGGCTTTACTCCATTGGCTGCCCGGATATGCCGCCTTATTATTTTATTCTATTACATCAAATGCATCACAAGTGTCTTCTAGTGGCTGCATTGGACATTCCATTCCAGTGATACATATACCTCGCGGGCGGTAAGCGATGTATCATTTAGCGGTTTGAAATTAACAATGATGCGATAAAAATCATTACTTATCACACCAATACCATGACCAGTATTTGATCCGCTTTCGTGTTCAAGGGTAAGCGTAGAAAATTGTAAAATAAAACATTTAGATGAATCACGGCGTTGATAGGCCGTAGAGATGGAACCCCAGGTCTGAATTGGGGTTTAAACACCAGGGGATCGAAGTAATTCTTTTTTACACGGAATTTGCGAATCTTTAATGGATTTTTTAAAACGATTCATCCATTTATCGTTCATCTCTCGTTCAGATCTCACTGAAGGAAGACTGCATCATACATAACGTAACCCGTGAACTTACTTGTTCTCTGCATTTACTAAATAGCAAGGTTCTGATTACTTTTAAGGAACTTTTAGAACATAATTGATGTTACTGAAATTTAGATGTTCCGTTAGAAATGTATACATTTAGTACTTTATGAAAGTCTTTTGACCATTAAAAAATGTTTCACAACTTCAGTCAATACACAATCTCGACCTTAATGGATCACACCATCAGAAACTCTTGTATTTGATAAAATGAATCGCACGTATCTTTTATAGTGTTAAACTGCAACGACTCTCACTCATTGTAGGAAATCAATGAATGAGACATTCTTATCAAAAAAGTTACAGAAAAGCAGAGAAAACTCCCTCTAAATATATCTAACCCATTGGTGACATTTTGTGGGTATAATTACTGGTATATTAATTGCAAAACGGTTAGTAAGTATGATTGATAACTCAACACAAAATGTATGGAATTATGATCAAGATCACTGTTCAAACTGGGGATTGAACTGGGAATTTTAAACACTATGTATAATTATAAGCGAAGAAAAATTGTCAGCATTCGAATACCGTTTACTCGAAAAATTCCGTTGAATAATAATTCAATGCACTTTTGTCTTATTAGGTAAGAATGAATACATATATATCCTTCATACATTCCTATCTTCACTTGGTCTTTTATGCCGGACAAGATTCCTCATTCTTTTACTTTGTATTGACGCGTCCATTACACAACCAAATTTTCTCCGTCTGTTTTCTCTTCTTTTCACAGGAAATACACTCTTTTCCTAGCCTTTCCTTCTACAAGTACACTCACAATCATATTCTGCCATCTCTTTCACCCTATGATTATTCTCATGTTTCCAATATAATTTTTCAGTTGCACACTACTTTCACCAACGTGAAAGTACCACTACTGCCTAATAGTACCTTCACGCACCTTACCAAGATTCCTTTTCACTTTACATCCACTGATATTCCAGCTCTTACAAAATCTACAATCTGCACCTAATGTATTTATCATTCATTTTCGAGATCAGCATTTTGGTGACTCGATGGCATCTTTCTTAGAGATACTAACACATTTTCATATTCATAACAACATCTAGATATGGATGTTTGGATATTCTGTATCTATTTTTTTAAATATGGATATAGAATAGATATAATCAACTATTATGGATAATCTTAATATCCATAATAATAACATCTACAGAAATAACCTCAAAACCCGCCGTGGGTAAGGTCATCTTATTAAAGAATTCCATCTATCGGAGGACAAGAACCTCATCAGTTTACTTACAGGACGCATCTTGAAAGAGGGGAAGAGGAGTATGATGTAGTAGTGGAACATTTTTTGTTCTCTCTCACAGCTGCGCTAATTGGCATTGTGCGCGACACGAGGTTTCCTCGGGCACAATTAGATCTCCTCCTAGCGAGAGGATCTCTCTCGGGAGTCAAACTCCCACACAAACACATATGTGTACAACACTTCGCATGGCTGACACCAACCCTTCAAGACCCCCCTCTCGACCTCCTTCCGCCGCCTCAAGGCGCACACTCTGGAAATGATGTGGCAAAAATGAGACCGAAACAGGAAACAAATGCAGTCCGAAAGAGAGAGTGGGCTAAGATCTGATTCGAGATGGAATTTTCTGTACTGTGGAACGGCTGTTGTCGGAAACCGATAACTTATTCAATGCTAGTAAAAGTGGATGTAACATATCGCTTGGAATGTCGTCACCGAAATATTTCGAGTGACTAATGCGCTCCTTCAAGTACGACCGGAGACATATTGATTTACCTTAAATTCAACGCAATGTTTGAAAAGGTTACTTCATCAACGGATGTTACTGAACTAAAACACCATGACGCAACAAAAAAACAATTTATTCACGAATGAAGAAAAGAACTGGATAGTAACTGTCGGTTGGACATCTTAAATTCACAAATAAATATTTTAAAGGTTCTATCACCCGATATAGCGTCAGTTTTCAGCGATATTTGCAAGCTGCACTTGCAATTCTTAGACTGAAAAAATACTTATAAACATAACGAAACTGGAATTAGAGAAGAACACCTTACGCTACTGCCTTAATATCTGAAGGCGAACATGTAAAGTGATGATTCTTCAGCGTCATTAGATTGAGCTTCATTTGTTCATTCACTTACTAATTTTTTCTTTGATTGACCCACCGACTATCGACAACATTTTTAAACACGAATATTTTGTATTGCTGCTATGCAGTACAATACCCAGTAAGCCAGCTGTCGGCGAATGTGGCACATACTAAAATGTATGTGCATAATAAACTGCTAAGTTTAAAAGTAGAAGAACACTGAATTCAAAGTCATGCCTTATTTTGATATAAGGCAAGAAATATATATTTTAAAATCAGCATCAATTTACTCCCTCGTCGCTTCGAAGAAAGTAAACTAAAAAAAGCAAGACTGCATCGAATCCGAAACTTTATTTAGTTTCATTTTCAAACCAAAGATTATCTTAGTAAGAATCTCAACACACAATATCAGAACTTTTACGGATGAAAACTTATTAATGATAATCTGATCGCATTCTAACGACCGTAACGTATCCTTAACCTCTTTTGAGGATGGAAACAGCACATCACTGTAAAATGGAGAAAGAATATTCAGTAAACCATTGATTATTAGATATATGTAGCCGCAGTTTCTTTTTTAATTAATAATGACTTTGTTAATGAAATCATAAGATAAAATAATAGATTTTTCGATTTAGGGGGTTACTCCATAACAAATAAATCAACAGTCTGAATAATTGAGACAAAAATATCGCTCTGATAGGGAAGCAACGAAATCTATCCACCGGTGATATTAATAAAGAATTCGACGTCACATTTCTTCCAAGAAAAACTGAGGGAAAGTAGAGGTCGTCGCGATCGGGCAAAAAGATAGAGACAAATGAGCATCGCGATCCGAAATAAAGTGGGAGGAAATAAAAACGATGGACGGAATAAGCTGGAGAAATAAATAGACGGGGAATAGGAGGTGGGAAATAATGGCGGTGGGACAGAGTGAAATATGGAAATGAGTGAGGCGCGGAAGAAGTGGGAAGATTGATCGAGAGAGAAAACCCAAGTGATATAAGGGAGAGATAGAGGTAGTGAAAAATGCCTCCGAGGCTGCCAGAAGGACAAATACCTCGAAAAAGGTCCTCTTGGATATTTACAAGGAAGTAAACGAAAGAGATGGCTGGAGATATGAAAACAAAACGGAAGAAGAATGAGATAAGGGAAGGAAATTGGAGGAAAATAAAGATGCCTAAAAGAAGATATAGAGATGCGTTTCCCCCTTCGTGAGTAACAAGGCGTTTTGTCAAATTCGGCATAGGTAATATTTTTCTGCCATTACAAATATCGATATACGCGAAGAATTACAGACAAAATTGCAAATGCGAAAAATCCTCTAAAATGAAGTAAATAACTTCTTAATGCGACCTGCATGATTGAGTAATTTCAGCTGAAAAATAGTAACATTGCGCCACAAGTGATTTAATAGGAAATTTTTCATTGCCTTTTTAACGCAATAACATTCCAATTATGAAACCAATTAATTATTCTGTTGATGTATTTGATTCTTCCAATTTGAGCAATACCTGTAGATACATCAATATTAATACTCATAATTTATTGAAACCTCATATATTATCAATAGGTAGAATAAATAACAAGACATCATTTAAATTCATTTTAATTTTAAGGTTAATTTTATAGGACCAACTTCGACAAATTTTGACTAACACATGAGAAAAGAAGAGATAGTGTGTGCAATGGATATTGTACTATGTTTGAGGACTTAACAACAATAAATCTTATATTTCATGAAAATTTATTAAGAAAATCTGAAAATCATTATTTATCTCGTTTCTCACGATAAAAGTGTGATTAAAGCATTGCAAATTTTTTCAGAGTACGGTGCGAGGTTTTGTGGAAGTCCTTAATGGAAAAAGGAACTTTGAATGGTACTTTCAACCGTCAGAATCATCTGATGATGGCGATCGTATATATCGGTGGTTTTTGTTTAGGGAATGTTTTGTTTTAATACTCATCACTCAAAGTTTCCTTTTCCATTCATAATTCCAGCGCATCTCTGCTCAGAATGAAAAGATTCCGAGAACGCAATTATGTTAAATTATTTCCATGAAAACTGCAAAGTAGAATTTATTTCGAATTCATATAAACGGTTTCTACTTGACGCCATAGCGGTGCGATATGTATGCAATGGGCAATGCAATTCAACGCTACAGAAAGAGCCCGAAAACCACGGAAAAGTTATTTGTTCTTTAGGAGACTTAAAATGGAGAGCGAACAGAAAATTTGTCTCCTCTTCGTCGCTGAAATTCGCAAGATGGGCGTTAATTGTCCTTCCGTTCGTCCACTTATAGAAATCTCTTTGTGCACCGCCAATGGAATGCTTACTTTCTACGGATGGAAAAAAGAGAAAAACAAATTAGAGGCTCACGCGCTGCAATGATCAGAGAGATGGAAATTTGCTTTGCCAATCGAACGAAAAATTTTGATTGCTAGTACAAAGAGGAAACTCTCATTGCAGCTCTTTGAAATTGCTCAAAATATATACATCTACATTACATCTACATTAGTACCCTGCAAGCCGCCTTTCGGCGTGTGGCAGGGGAATATATGTATCTAAATGGCGAGTATTCGAAAAAGTCACTTCAAAACAGTAAATTCCCTTAATTCTTCAAATTTTGAATTCCAAATACTCAGTTTCAGTTTATTAGACAAGTCAAGCATTTAATAATACCTAAGTTATTACTAACGTTAAGTTCTTATAATCTTCGGACGCAAAAAAGGTACAAGAATATTAATACCTTCAATTCTGATGTTTCGTCTTTATAGAAAAGAAGATTAGTTTACATCCACGGTGAGGAACAAACATAAGACATATATGAAAAATATAAAGAAATTGAAAGAAAGGATAGTTAGTAATTTCCACAGTAGGTATTTATTCGACTAGTTTCGTCAACGAGTTACAATCAGGTCCAGAAAGTTAGAACTCCCTTATTAACGATTTAGTTTACGTACCTTATATTCGTAACAGATGAGACCCGGAATTCACGATATCGCGTATTTCGTTTCGCAAATCAGTGCTCAAATTTTCTGGAACAGCTTGTGCTTATACTCGGTTCTTCTATCCTTAAGAGATTCCCAGCCAATTCTTTTGATCACTTATGACATACTGCTATACTACGCTCGAAACTATATAATCTCCCTCAACGAAACGAGCCAATCGGCGTCGTACGCGCTCTTGCTAAAGATCGGACCCTTCTCGTGTATATTCCATACTGCGCGGCAATACTCAAGTAATGGACGAACTAGCGAGAAATAAGCCACTTCTTTGACACTCGATTGACTACCCCTGAGAACGCGGTTACATACCCTCAAAGTCCTATAATCTGACCCCACTACATTTTGAATGTGTATTTTAAACAATAAATTTCCACTGATAAGGACATCTAAATATATATACTGACATACAAATTCTAACGGTGCGCCACGAATATGATATGGGGTTTGGCTTAACTTACCGTTTCGTGTGCCAGTCATGCTCATTGCTATTCATGTTTCTAAGTTCAAACCAAGCAGTCAATATTCACACCAAAATTGTCGTCCGTAAACAGCCACACCTTTCCATTGTCTATTACATCGATCGTGGAAATAATGAGTATAATCAGCCTGACTCTCTATGAGTCGACTCTTCTGTGACTCGATAGTCACTTCTCCTACACACTAATCTATGCCATTGCATTCTTACGTGATTCCGCAGGCTTTGAGGAAATTCGAAATCTCGCCTCTAAAAAAGACCGCCTTCCGAAAACGGAGCCGACGGCTGTGGAATCCTCTGAGTGTTCGTACACCGCGGGAACTCGATGCTGAGCAGAAGTATGCGGTTGCGAGCAATGGAGAGTTCAGCGGGGAAGGAATGCACGGTGTTGGAACAACTTGATGCCGACTCGTAGCAAACAAAGAGTTAAAGACCGATGGAGCGGAAGATCATTTCGGTGAGCGTCATTTTGATTTAGATGGAGGTCGCTGAACTATTCCACTGAGGAATCCGTGGTTTCCACTACGCACATCTCAATCTATCTTTAAATCTGATGACGATAAATGTGGCAGTGAAGGAGGCATTAAGTAGTACATCTAATTTCTTCTCCAGTAGACTAGTTTCCTTCCGATTGATTAATACAAAAACGCACGGACTCTGGGTCACGTTCTGAAATTTTATTGCTGCCTTTTCTCCCGTTACACTTTTAATTCACTATCGAAGGATAAACAAAAGACAGTATAACTTTGTAAATAGACGTGTGCACCTTAAAAGCCAAAGAACCGGGTTCGAGTCCCAGTTTCTATTCCGTTTCTGCTAGAAAATTTTCTGAATTAAGTTAAAGAAAGAATAATGCTGATTTCAAAAGCATAGAAATGGCCAGTATTTATACTAAAATTCTGGTTTTTAAGTCGTAAGGCATTTTGTATCCGACGACAGAGGGAAGATCACGCATCAACCTTCTCATCGCGGAGGATTCCCTCGGGACGTAGAAAGAAATTCCCTTCCTCTATCTACGAAACTTCTATCTCACCTCCGCAAATCCTTTCACTTTGTACTTTTGCATCTTCTTCTTTCCATCCGCGATAAAACGACGAAATCGAGAACTTCATCTCCCCGACAAGGGCGGCAACTTGGGGGTAATGGTTGGAAGGGAGGTTCCGACGCGGCCCGACATCCCTCTTAACACTGCCGTATCGAATTTCTAAAGGAAAAAATGCAAAAGGGGATGCAGGGAGAGAGGGAAAAGACGGCGGGGAAAACAGACGGAATGAAAGTAACGAGCATCCAGGCAGCATGTATTCAGGGTCCCATTCTAGACGTAACAAGAGCCAGTGCCACGTGACCCACCTCATCCTCCTCTTTTTTAAATACACCTCTTTCTTCCTTTGAAATATGTCTATGAAGCCCTTCTCTGTCCAGAGCTCTTCTCCACGTTCTTGCATTCAACGTACGGATTCCGGAGGCTAAATAAAAGACGGCGTTCTGTGCGTAGTGCATAAGTGCTTTCAAAGGTGAACCTGAGGTTTTTAACTTCTGAGTCCACCTTCTGAAAAATAAGTTCCCCCAAGATTTACGAGAACTTTTTCTAAAATTCTGAATATCGAAAATTATCAAATTACTCTCCGACTTGTATAAATACCAAGTAGTTAAAATTAAAAAGATTTATAAATCAATGTAAGTTCGCCAGATTTACTTTTTATTTATTTCTGTTTCACATACAGCAATATTGCCAATTTAACTCTCACATATTCCGCAGTTTAATATAATTGGTTTCTTAAGAGATAGTGACATAACAATGCATTTGTTTACATTTATGTTTAGCCTCCTTTTCTCACACCAATCTGAAATCTGGTTTAATGATGATTTAATTAGTTGACAATCTTCTCTAGTGTTCACAGTTTAAAATATATTAAAATCATCAGCATAGAACAGTATCTTGGATTTTGAGTTAAAAAATTGCAAGGCCAGGTAATCTAAGTATAGATTGAATAAATAGGGGCCAAACACTCTTCCTTGAGGAACTCCAGATGTGACGGTAGAGCAGTCAGATACTGTTCCAGGTAAGACAACCCTTTGGGTGCGGTTCGTTAGAAAACTGGATATTAAGTTTAAAAAGTTACCATGGATATTGTGTCTATTTTTAAGTGCTTTATAACGGCACACTTAATATTTTCAAGCTGAATTTTGATTAAAGTGATTCCAGTGGCGGAATTTGTCTACGGAGGGCGGTTTAGAGTAAACACATATTACGTATAATAACGACAAATTTAGTGCCTTAATTCCACAATCATTCCAAATTTATAAATTGCAATTGATATTTATTTCTCATCAATATTCTCCGAAGGATAGATTCGGAAATTCTTCAGACCTATTTTGAATTGTGATTAAAATTAATATGTCCAAAGGTGACTTCGAGCCCAATAACACACATCTTCAAAGAAAGAACTGCAGATATTCTTTGGTTAATTCTTTGGTAAATGATATAATTTGGTTAAACGGGTTAATCTTTCCTTTAAAATACGAATGTTGGTTTTCAGTAATTATTCAAATGGCCCGGACAGCCGCCCGTCCGACCAATTACTTCATTTCCTTCATTAATGTAAACCACTTCTCATTTCTTCTCAGCACGATTCCTTCCAATACGCCTTCAGTAGTATGTGTGCTCCGAAATATGTTATGATTATATATCTTCGAACAATTTCCTCTTTCCGAATAATTCTCTATTTAATTGCTCTTTGAAGGATTTGTATCTAAGCCCGTCCATTTGAATCGGGTCACAATTACATATAAGGCCCGCCGGCAATATCATACTAGATCTGAAATTAGGAGACACTGACAGATTGGCCAGCGTTTTAACGTGCTTTCTAAAATCGGGAACATTTTTAGCGAATTTAACTGAAGGAAATATTAATTCCGTCTACTTCTCGAAGGAAATATTGTATGAAAAGCTCGAGTCATTATAGCTGAAGGAAAAAACTCGCGATCCTAGAAAACACCGAAAAGAGGGGTTCGAACATATGAGAAGTATTTTGATACTATCAACACTACAATAAGTATTTGTACATTGACAGTCATCCGATAATTTAAATTGAGGCCGCCATTTTCCCACCTTTTTTCGAGATTCGCTACAAAATGCCAGTTCAAGCTGAAAAATCCCTTTCATAAAGTCAATGGCAGCAGAAAAGAAAATCCTAGTTCGAGGTAAGGTTTACCTTTTGATTCTCAGCTGAAAACAGTCTCACCTTCCCTTCAAATTTGGGATGAATCCAGAGATCCTAGTAATCCACACGAGCCGTGCCACCTGCACCTCCGAAAACAACGGCATCTGGCGAGCGGAGCCGAAACACTTTTGAGCTGATTCGCCAGCAGAAGGAACATTCTAAACCGTTTGAAGAGATCCTGAAAATTCTTGGAGAAAATTGAAGGCGGATGAGCAGAAGCAGTTGGATGGCTCTTTTGTGTGGTGCACACGGGAGTGGAAGAGTTGAAGAGGTGTGTTGATGCGGAACTGATAGGCAGGAATTGAACGCGCAGCGAGCGTGCTTCCGAACGTACCTCTCGCACGCACTCCATGCACAGACACGCGCTTTAAAGAGTGACGCTCTATGTCTTTCAATACCGTCAGACTTAATTCGCATGTCCTTAACTTAACCAAGGCCTTCCCCGCGCATTTACGAATGGAAATCGAGGTTGCATCAAATGATCATGCCATCGTACAAACCCTTAAAGATTGTTGATGTCGCAATAACAATTTCCATTCGACATTTTCCATTACGTGTATATAAATTAATTAACCATAATTAAATGGTAATAAATTTGGTGATAGATGAGTTTGATTTTAAGGTGTATTATTTTTATGCACAATTCATAAATTTTACTATCAGTTCACACCACAATTAGAGGTTCAGAGCGGTGTAAAATGATTGAAGATGGATATTTAGACTTTCATTCGCTAAAAAGGGAGATAAATGATAAAAACGATATCAGAATTCATTTCAACTAAACGCTAATATAAACAAAGATGTGATGTAAACGTAGCGTTAAATATAATCAAATTCAGAATTTGGATTATGAGTAATAAGTAAGTGAGGATATGAAAACGATCCCGAAGAAACAGCACTGGGGAAACTATTAAATATTACTGACGAAACAATAATTCTTCAAACGAAGATCCGGGATCATCAAGTCCAGGTTAATACTGTATTATTCCCCTTCAGCTTTGTGTCCGAGAATAATTTATACTTATAATAAATCCTTGGGGGAGCCGTTTCTGTATATTAAATAAAATTTCAAAAAAGTGGAAGTTATGGCAATTAGAAGTGATACTGAGTGCCAAATACCTATTTAAAAGATTATGTCTGTCTGTTATCGTATCACGCAAAAGCTATCCAACTGTTTTGAAATTGACAATGAAATTTGACAGGGTGATAATGTATGTCCTGAATTGACACGTAGGCAACTTACATCCTCCGATGGTTAAATGGACCATTATGATTCTAATGACTTCTTAGGCGAAGGTGATAGAGAGAGGGGTGAGGAAAGTAGGGGAGGGGAAATTTTATTTTCCACTATAACTAAACGTTTTCCAACTTTCAAGATTGGCACAATAATACATCTCATCCCCGCACAGATTATAGGCTACTTTTCATGTGCCTTTTAGTCTACGGTTCGATCCTAGACGATGAAACTGTTTCCCATAAGATATACATGTAAATATCGTTTTTCCGCTTGCAGGCTTCATTCCTTTTGGAAAATTAAATCAGAAAGCATAGTCGTGCGAAATCGATAAAAGCACCAAAAGGAGCGAAATTGAATGAACATCCTTATTTTTGCCGTGGAACATTGATTTCGATTAGAAATTGCGGGAATTTTGATGAAATAAACGAACACTGACATCATGATGTAAATAAAATAACCAAATCTACAGTTCTCGAATCAGATTCTGATGCTGAGAATAATTTGATGAACCGTCTAATGTAAATAATTAAATGCGTACTTTATCTACGACTCCTAAAGGAGAATATGGTATTTTTTATAATAGACTCTTCGAAACAGAGGAAATGAATCCTAAATAATCGGAAACTTTTTAAAATATTAGTCAACCTTTCTTCGTCCGCCGAATTATGATCGGTGTGTTATTACTTTCTCTTCACAATTTTTAAGATCATTTCATGAGTTAATAATGATTTTAAATGCTTGTTGGTAAGGAATTATCCTCTACACTTGTTTTCTGTTTGCATTATCGATTCTTCTTTTTTTAACAGTAATACTCTTACAACAAATGAAGTTACGCTTCCAAGAGCAAACGTTTTTGCCGTGAATTTGGTAGATCGGTCCATCTACAGCTGAGAATGGAAAAGTACGAAACAGAATGAAAGAAGGCCTTCGATAAGATACAGAACGAGAGGAGACTCAACTACGAGAGAGGAAAGCGTTCTATTCGATATTTCTCCATTTGCTGCTGACACTTTCCCTGTCTTCAGCATTAGAAATGAGTGCGTTTTTCTTTAACCCTGCCATTCACACAGTTGGTAGCACTGACTCAACGCCTCTTCACATTCATAGCGCTGCCACGTCACTCTCCCCACTTCGTATCTCTACACCCCTCCGGGCAACCCTTCCATCTTAAATCTCATTTCATACCCTCAACCGGACCCACTCCACTGCTTCCTCATTCAACTCCGTTTCACTCGCCACAGCTATACTTCAGCCCGTTTCATCCTCTCTCTATATGCGTTTAGAGAATCAAAGAATAGAGGACCTCAGTGCTAATGTTCGCTAGCTAGCTTGTTTCGTTCATAAAATGGATTTCCCTTCACAGTAAAGTGTAAATCAAACCGCGTTCACCTCCTCTCTTAAAATAAAATTCTCCAAGAAAGGAGGCTACGTGTCACAATAGATCGATTCGTAGTTTTCTTCTTCATTAAAACGACATTTGTCGTTGAAAAACAATGATTATCCTACATCTGTCTACGAACTCAGCAAATATACTTCTCATTCTCTAATTCATTAAAGTATATTTGAATTTTTCATGCTTAAATTTGAGGAAAACTTGTATTTATGCAGGGAAGACGTATTGTTGATTGAGATCTTGCTTTCATTTTGGTGTTATTTGCTCGTCCTAAGATACTTCCTTAGGCTGTCTGAATAAACACCATTTATTTGTGGAATGATTTTCTTAATCATCTCTTTGGCTACTCAAGAGTACACATTTATGGTCATTGCCACAACCAACATAATGTTCGATTAACTGCGGCAGATAGCAGATCCTTTTGACTATCCGCTTTTTCAAAATTTAAAATTAGTCATTGACATTCCATATTTCGCAAAGAGAGATTTAACGAGAAATATTAAAAACTAAACTTACTCTAATGAAATATATTTATTTAATAACACAAAATTTATAAATTTGAATCAATTTTTTATATTATTAATTTCTTCTCGAGCCGCCTCATTTGGCTTTAGATTTATTTTCTGCGCATTCTTCGGAGATATTCACGCTAGATATCCAATTCTTACGCTTAAATTAAATTCTGGAAGCACTGACAGACAATTCCTATGTAAGAACGGAGCACAGAGTGCGCCGTGTCTTCAAAGGCGGAGTTTCCAACTCCCCATCATTATGGATACTTAGGAAAGGAGTCGCTTCTCACGGTAGAATAATTGTAGGATTTAAGGGAACGGACTACCCCCACTTTGCAGACCCCCCCATTTTCCACACGCACCGTCCGCTTCCACTTTCACACGCGTATTCGCACGCACGCACTCTCCCCCTCTATTCCCTACTCACGCAAAGCCTTCAATCTTCTCACGTTCTCTCTCACCGTCGTCTTCTCCACTTTCTCTTCTTCGCAGAATCTTCTTTTCACTCGTCCACTACTTAACCCGCCTCCA
The DNA here is from genome assembly GCA_000376725.2 of Ladona fulva. Classification (NCBI taxonomy): domain Eukaryota; kingdom Metazoa; phylum Arthropoda; class Insecta; order Odonata; family Libellulidae; genus Ladona; species Ladona fulva. Next base: position 1,679,627 of record KZ309189.1, on the reverse strand, counting down.
CTCCCTTCGCATCCAAATCTTGAGCCTCATTTCCGTCCCTTTAGTCTCCCTCCACTTCGAACGCCGCTCAGCGCTCTCCTTATCTATTCGCTGTTCTTCTGAATGATTTTCGAAAAGCGACGTCTAACTTGAACTTCGACAGTTGTTTTGCCCGACGAAGTGCATAGTGGAGCTTTTGAAAGATTAACTCTATCCGCTACTCTTTATAAGAGCAGTGGAGTCCCCTTGAGTCTTCACGCGAACCCCCGGTAAAGATCCCGAGTTTTCACTTTTATGCAAAAATATCGAGAGTTCTATCAGAGACTCTACACGGAGTAACGACCATAAAAAATAAAAATATCATATATTTATTTTTTCGTACTTGAAGCTCCTATTTATGATCAAGCGGGTAGTTTGGTGAGATTGTTAATTAATATTCTCTTTGATTAAATTAATATAACAATTTGAATTAAGTGCTCGGGACGGATCAGCAGTTCGCAAAAATAAAGCAGCAATTAAAAGATGAAATTATTTAGGAAAGATGTAAGGCATAGAGAAAGGACATTTATTGCTAAGTATACGCCGCTTGATAATTTTTCCTTAATTTCATCAATTAGCTTTGGCCGGATTTGAACAAACGCTGCAAAAAAGCTTGAAAATAGAAAAAACTGAGGGGTGAAGAAAAGAGAAAAAATTTATTTTGAATCGTGAAATTGTAAATTTAATAAATAACTAATTTTCATTATAAAATTAAATAACATCACATGCTTCGAATGTTGAGTGTTTCCTAATGATACCCCAAAGGTCGTCCTTCACATAAATAATATATTAAGATGTAAAATAAATACATAAAATTCAATTGATACATATTTATTTATTAACATAAAAATATGCTTCTGTTCATTTCGATATTTTAGTATCGCTTTTAATGACAAACGTGAAATTGCAATAATCATTTAGGTTGAGCCATGAATAAGTGCTAGTACGGAATATGATTTTTCCCAATATTTTTATGAAATATCTTGTTTAACCGCTAAATAGATATTTTACTATTCCATAGAGAGGATACCGTTCTTTGAGATAAATTTCCTCCATAATATTTGATGGGAAATGGAAAATGTTTTTAGTCCCAGTAATTTCTGTGCACTATTTAAGTCCTTCAAATCGTACAAACACATACCCATGTACTGTCCCAAATTAATGCTGCAAACTAATTATGTATAACAACTGAAATGTTCAAATAACTCATTTACGAAGGCGTCCACACATTTTCTTTTCGTACCCGAAAACGAAAGACATACTCACCTCTTAGGAATAACCATGTAGTACGGAAAATAAAGTTTTAAATACCCTTCATAAAGCGGAATTTTCAATCGTGACTGTTTCTCTCCGAGGATAACCAATTCTCGTGAATGAGTTGAAAGCTACGATATGGACTTCATGAAATAAAATTTTACGTCTGCAACGTAATATTACCTCGTACTACCAAAATTGAGTAGAATCCGAACATTAAAGGATTTAACCTAATACTACGCTGCGAAATAATACTACCTTTTTATCCGCCTATTCCAGGTTTCATAATTTTTAATACTGTTAAGTTGCTCTCCTGAACAGCTTAAGCCTACGACAATTTTAAGGAATAGTAAAAAGTGGCACATTGGTGTCTATTGTCTGAAAACGTTTATGTCTGCAACACGGAGATGCTATTCGTAAAAATCATCCCCAAACAAACAATCATCCCCAAACCACAAATTTTATTGTCTTTATATACATGTGCTGTGTTTTCGCGGTTTTTTTCACCCACCTTCTCTGTGGGTGTATTCCCGCAACGTGGGTTTTTTCTTTGGCAACCTTCAGTTGCAATGCTTTTTCCCACACCGCATTCTTTCTTTTAGTTATAATTATATTCTGTACTTATTATAATGACATACGAGGTTAGGTGGAAGAGAGGCCCATATGGGCCTAACCTCGCCAATAAAGAGTCTATCTATCTATCTATCTATCCAAACAGAGAGAATCGGAATTATAATCGTTATATATATAATAATTATACGAAACGCAAGTAATTTTGCGCTTCCCTGCTGATCCACTTTGAATACGGTTAAAAGTTCGTCTACGATTTTACTCTTCCAATGGGTTGCTCTTCAATGCAAGTATATGCGGAATATTGCACTTATATAAAGGTAAAAGTAGAAACCATTGATCATCAACTCTGAGAAAAAAATCAAAGTATCTCCGTTACTCGTTCAATGTTGTAAAATTTAGGACAAATTTCAGTGACTCACAGACAATAAATTGTTTTTACATAGAATGTGCAATTCTCTCTTTTCTTCGTCCTTGTGAGGAGCAACCTTCATTCTTTTAAGCTTCGCTCAGCGCATTTTGACCTCGGCCGCTTTTAAAGCTGACACTAATCTCTCTTTACTCCTTTCTTTTTAACGGGGCTTCCCTGGAATTGCTTTTTTATTCATCGTCACAAGAGTTCAGCATCTTTCGGATTTGCAGAGGATCAAAGCTTAAATTCCTCAACGAAAAAGTTGGCTTTTTCTGTTCATGTTAAATATACTTAGTAGTAAATTGAAAAATTTTCATTCTAAATAAATGCGACTGTAGTTCGTCTACCATAGGATTCTTTTCAGTGTGACGATTTGAAAAGAATTTTAAATTCTTATTATTGAGAATCTTTAGGGTGACAGTTCTTACTTTTATCCAGTTTTAGCTCATGCACGCCTTTAGTGGGTTCAATACATTCTTTACAAAATTTTCTCAAAATAATTAGAAAAAGTTGACTATAACGAACCGTCGACATATCTACGATGCGTAATTGTAAAACTTGCGATTGTTCTCGATGGCAAATGTATAGTGCCTTTTGTCGTCCTAACAAATGTGAAAAATCCAGCTTAGCTTAGGAAATTTATTTAAAAAATATCTTCTCTTAGAAAGATTTCTTTGGGGCATCAGTTTATTTTTAACAGATTTAGAAATTTTCTTGATACTCTACCTCCACACAATGAGAAACTATGTAATTATATATCTGATTATAGATTTAGCCACCTTCCGCTGTTTATCCTCAAACATAATTATAGTATCAGTAATATTTTAGCATTAATCAATAGTACACTCCTATCGATTGCTAAAAGCAAACATTCCTACAATCTTTAAATGTGTATAATATCTTCAAATACTTCCGAAGACTTGTTATAGTGTTTTGCGCGATGCATAAGAAAGCCATTCTCTCAAACACATTTATATGAAAGGAGGATAATGAAAAAGGCAACTTCCTTCGGGAGTTCTTCCTGAATTACTGTCAGCATCATGTTCGATTTTTGTAGTTAATTGAAAAACTAGTAGAATGAAATATAATCAAGGCATATAGGTTCTACAAAAATTATTTCTATAGAATACCAAAATTACAAGAACGGTCTTTGATTAATTTATAAGAACCCTCTTCCTCAAATGTTTAACATAGATAAGCTTTTGCACGCACCATTAACTAAAAAAATTACGCTAAAAGAAATTCCCTTCGGCAATCATTACCAGATTATTCAAGAAACGAGTTCTTCCACGAGACAATTCAATAGAAACCTTTCGGTCAATCTAACTTGGAAGAGCTAAAAGAATTGACATCCCATCTTAGGAGGAAATAATATTAGGAGGGAGCAATCGGTGCGCAATCAGGATGCTGAAATTGCATTACGTTCGAAGCAATCGTATTTCGGAACATTCTCGTCGCCTCTTTGCGTAAACGGATCCAGTCCACGTGCTCTTCTCCCCTTTCATATGCGAATTCCTCGCACCCCAACGCACCCCAACAATCTGCACTTAGCGACTGCACTCCCCTCTCTTCATTTCTCGCAGATACATCGCCCTCGACACATCATCCTTCGTCTCTCCAACATCGTCTTTCAATCGTTCCCTTACGCGTGCCCATGTTCCTTTCTTTTTACGTTTCCATTAAGCCAAACCTTTAATTCAACTATCTAAAGCTGTTGGTCAAAAATGCTCCACAGCTTTACGTTGAATTTGCTTTATGCTCTTATCAAAATATGATATGTCTTCAAATGTATTCCCCATATCTATTTAATATCATTTTACTACATTACTGCTGTTATTAATCCAGCTATGTCACCGAATAAATTCATTTATTCTTAATTGCATATTTTTTCCTGATAACATAACTTTAGTAATAAAATATTTTTATTTGTCTTTGGCTTAACATTATTTTCACTCGATTCGGCCTAAGTCTTATTAATGGTTTAAATAATGTCAAACATATCGAGGTATACTGAATTAATTTTATTCACTCCTAACTGATCGCCATGAGAAGTGTTACTCCTAAAATTAATGTACATCTATTAACTGAACGCTTTCCAGTATTAATATTCGTGCTCTGCGAGGAAAGCAAGGGAACGCTGCCTCATTCCTCATCTCAACAAGGAAACCTCATTCCCACTTTAAGACCTCTTCCCTCCTCTTTGGTGTCTAACGCTGGAGGACTTGTGGAATCCAAGCAGCACTCCAGTATATGCTTTTATAGACAGATAGTAGAAAAATGCATCTACATAAATATCCCCCATGCCGTGTAATGCAGAAGGAAATAGTAAAACTTGATCGCGGCGTTATGTAATTCATTTGCTGTTTTGACCATGTTTAACATTTCTACTATATTTCCAACTTATTCAGTCAATCCAGCATCATCTACTTTTCAAAACTTTAAACGAAAGAAGTCAAAACATTCGACGGCTATAATTCATTCAATATATCTAATACAATTTTAAAATTGGATCTTTGTCTTCCTCATGCCACCGCTCTCACTTTCATCGGAAATAATCTTAATACACCAAAAACTTCCTGATCCTTAATATCCATTCTAATTTTCTTCTTCCAGAAAGATTACTCATTTAATTGATTAACAGTAACATAGGTCAGTTATTGGGAAGGAGACATATATGAGCAAGGAATTATGGAGAACACAATTTGGACCTTTTAAATGCCTTTTTATGACTGCGACTCGTCCATTCCTATCTCATCTTTACCCCTCAAATCTCTTAATTTCTCACTCATAAGGATTTCGACAACTAAAGTTCGATTTGATGACTGTGCAAAACCATCGTAACCTGTAGAGCAATTGCGATGGAAAACAAAGAAAGAAAATATTCATTAACATTACTAAATCCACAATGGCATTTAATAAATCGGCCTCGACTTCGGTATTCTGAGGAATAATGAAAAAACAGAATTTTACCACAGAATGTTTATTTTACAACCATGGTTTCGACACCGTGGGTCCTCAGGTGACGCAATCAGATGACCCAAGGGGTCGAAATCACGGTCGTAGAATAAAGTGGTAAAGATAAAAGTCTATTTTCCGATCTTCGTAAGTTCACGTTGAGACCAGCCGCCCTTGCACGTATGACAAGGGATGAAAACACGATGGAAGGGATGGACCGAATAGTTTTGTGTATCAGTGATCTTTCGCTAAAAGAATGATTCATCCTCGCGTGAATCTTCAACTTCTTCTTGGATCGACCATAATAGGAGAATGGCTTTTCAGCGACTTCTAATATATAGAATATAGACGATGAATTATATTAGCGATCGATTTCTTTACTCTATTTTCATCTACTCTTCTCTTCTGAAGAATGCAGATAGCCTTTCTGCGGCGATTACAGTTTTATAATCGCAATTTTGTACTAAAATCGTCGCTTTTTCGAGCGTGTCAGGTACCACATTCATCTTACCTTAAGTATACCATTTCATAACCGGCTTGCCGTCTATCTCCGTATGGAAGAGGACTTTACGTTCGCAAATACTTTAAAGCTTTTGAGACGTCTCCTCCTCATCATCCAATATCATTCCATCTCGCCCATTCAAATCTGCAACCATTAATAATCGTGCCTTCGCATTACAACTCCTCCCGAATTGTTTCTCCATGTCTGCCTTCCATCATCCAGTTTCGCACCCCTCCTCTCATACCCGCATCCCCCAAACTTCCTCTCCGCTCTCATTATTTTACGTCTCGATATTCCTCATCGAAACAAAAAATAATAACGCCCAGAAGATGGCGCGGGGAGAAGTGCGCCCCTCTATTTCCTCGCGTGATTATTTTTTCAAAAGCGATGCGACTTTTTTTGTTTCCTCTGTCTCTCTAGGCGCCCAAAAAATGTTTGATTGGTTGGCGCAGGCGGCAGTTTAATCGATATCGGCAGAATTTCCGTGAAAGTTTCAGGGCTGGCCCGAGGGAGGTGGATTATGAAGATCGTCGGGAGAGACAGAAAGGAGCAAAAGAGAAATGGAATGTGTATGGGATAACATTTGATAAGAGTTCGATATCGGGTGGAAAGAAAGAAGGAAGAATTTCGACTGAGGAAAAGCCTTTTTGAATCATTAGGAAAGAAAGGAAATAAAAAGAGAAGGCTTCTCGTATCGCTATATGTTGCTGAGAATCTCGGCTCTTTTACCGAAGAGAGGCGGACAAAGTATCCCATTCCGAAGTCTCTCTTAAATCGAAAGAGAAATTGTAATCCGAACTTAATGAAGACGAATGGAAAGAGGCGGGCACGGAATCGTCCCTGGAAATACATGACCCAGCAGCGCGTTTCATCCATTGAAAAAGCATATTGTTTTTATAAGTAAAGATAAACGTTAAATCAATGCTCTTTTGTGGTAAAACCTATAAATCAGAGTATCAATTGGAACGACGAGTTAATCAGACGAAATGAGATCATTGAAAGGGAAAAACACGACTAAATGTGAAAGATGGAAAATAAATACAAATGTTTACTTAAGTTTCGGTAAAGGCCTTAATGGCCTCGATAGCTTCGAGAGGAGTAAAACTTCCTTTTTATTCATCTCTTCGGCCAATGATATTAGTGTGCATCTCCGTAGCTTAATACATCCAGGTCGGCAAAGGGCCAATTTAAATTCGTGCGGATTTCTGTTCCGAATTTCTATACGCATACAATTCGAGATAAAACTCAGAATATAAATTTCCTCATGTAATCAATTGAACAAAAAATTTTTTAAACCCCGGATAAAACATTCACACGAATCGTAACTCATCGAGTCAGCGAAATAAATTCAGCATGCGGGGTTATGCCTTCATTTGTTTTTGCTCGAAACTCTACGTGTACTTTGTGCCCCAATTTTTGGAAGTCCTGAATTGAATTTGCTGCGTTTCTCCACAGTTTGTGCACATATCCGCTCCGCATACGAATATTTTTCTCGATTAATTGAACATCACGTAAATGCAGAAACCAAAAGATAAAGGCAATAAATTTTCGGGCGCATTTATCCAACAATAGAGCGAGAAACAGTGATGCGATACAATTGCACTTTAAAGACAAATATATTTCTCCCGATACCGCATAAATAACTGCGCATTACTTACAATTGTGAATAACAATAAAAATGGAATATATAAAGGAAAATAAACCCTTTTCCTGTTTAAATTATAAGGAATTTACCTTATCCGAATGTGGAAGTAGAAAATAGCGCATCAGCGTATAATTAAGGACTTCAGAATATGATACTATTAAATTAAAATTAATAAATTTCAATTCCATATTGCGAGATAATGCTTATAAGAGCATATGTAGAGAATTATTTTATGGATTAAATAGAAATTGCCACCGATGGTAACTTATACGTGAAGGAATTAAAACACCAGCGAGTGAATAGACTGGGTTTTGCGTATTTTGAGGATAAATGGGAAGGAAACGAAGGACATGATCCGTTTCACGTTTAACTAAACCATAGTAACAGAGTTAGCCGAAGTAATAACAAGAGTAACGGAATAAAATGATCTTAATAGTATTTTGTAACTCAGTTGTGAAAAATAATTTAAAATATATGCTCTCACGAGTTATTTTCCTTGGAAGACATAAATTAGGATAAAAATGTTACGAATTTTTTACAAACACACAACGCACTTAACGCTAACATGAAACGGTACCAATTCTACCGAAGAAAGGATGATAGCGAAGTTTTCTCGATAAAAGAGTCTTCAATTCGAAGGCATGTTTGAACCGCATTCCTCCACCATAAGCAAAGAAAAACTTCGGAGAGGGACAACATTAGAAGCGATATAGTTTTTCATCGATACAATACAAAAAAAATTATTTCTTCGTAAAATCAATATATTTAATCAATAAAACCAATATAATTGAACGTCATAATATACCCATTTCGCTAAATAAAATAATTTCGCTAAATGTCCACATTTTGCGAATATGACTTCTACAACTAATTTGTTCTTTTTGAGTCAGTTTGTCAGACATGCAGCCTCAGAAAGACGAAGATAGTCGGAAACATAATTTCGATCTAATTAAAAAGCTCACGTACCCTTTCTATAACCCGAGGAATAAGAAAAACCCTTCCGTAAGCACAAGATATTCATTAAAATTATTCCCCTTAACGAAGATCTTTGTGAAGATACGCTCGCCTTGAGATGAGGATCTGAGATAACCTCGACGGGTACAACCGTTTACTCGGATTGGAGGGGACACAGTCTCCGTGCATTTCTTTGTTAGCCGCGTGCTCAAATGTCTTCAAATTACGAAAACCCGTCACTGAGCGAAGCTGTACAAAAAGCGAAGGATTCCCAACCCTTCTTTTTGAATTCTATTGTTCCGTCGTGATGGGGTGTTTGCTCATGGAGGGGACGCATGACGGGGACCCCCTCTAATGCGGACAGACGTCTCTTGTGCCTAATCACGAAAATGGAAATCTGGGATGAAATATAAATGATGCAAAAAGATAATACGAATTCATTCGGAAACATATTTTATATATATGGATGTTTAAAAGAAATAAGTCGATTTTTGCAGGTTTCGCTTAAAAATTATTATAAGGTTAGAGGTCTTCGAGATGCGGGTATGGTGTGGAATGAAGAGGGTCGATGGAAAAACAAACGAAGAGGTACTAGAGATGGTCTGGGAGGAGAGGGTTTAAATCGATGTAATCAAACGTTGTTGCGTGAAATATTAATATACAAGGGAAAAAACAGAGGGGAAGACAAAATCAAATGTTATTAGATTACGTAAAGGTGGGGTAAGTTAATGGGAAGCTAAAGAAAGGGCGTTGAGTAGGGATTATAAGGGCTCATGAACCTAGCGAAAGGTAGAAAACTAATTGAAATGCACTCTGAACGAGTCAATGTATTAACAAGGACAATCATTCCAACCCTAAACGTGGCTTTACTGATAGTAATAACTTACGGAAACGACATTTATCGCAGGCAAATTAAGTGCAATAATTTCTTTAAAAAATACATATTCCTTACAGGGGAGACAGAAATTGGAAGATAAAAAAATCTGCCTCCTTCGGAATAATGGAACGGGTAAGTTTTCACAGCTAATAGGAAATTAAGATCTCCGAGCTTAATTATTAATTATTTCACGAAAATGCGCGTTCATTAGTAATTTAAAAATACATTTATTTATAACTGACGATTTCTATTTGATCGATGTCTCACTATTTTCAGGAAAAAATTGTAAGCAACATTAAGCAGTAAATCGCAGAGATAATCCGAGTAAGCGAACGATCAGATTCGAATCGCTGCAAATCACGCAAGGAATTTCTGATGAGTAGAAGAAATGAAGAACTTAGCTTATCGTTTGATAACTGAGGATGCGATTTCATTTCATAATGGTAAGATTCCATCTTTTAGGTTCCTAAAAGACTATTTAATGAAGTAATGTCGTAAAAACTATATTGCTGAAGCTATTTTAACTCCACAATGCTCTACATATTGATCTCGTAAGCCACCATTGGCGTGGGGTAGAAGATGTATAAACACCGATATCCTTACCTATCTCTAAAATCGTGTCTACTAAATGATGCTGTTGTTTACCATGAAGAATAATGAAAAACAGAGTTTTACCACAGAAAGTTTATTCTAGAGAGAGAGAGACATATCTCTAGTTTCTCCGCGGAATAAAATGCCCAGAAGTTACTAACTGCACTGGCGATTACTTTCTTGGTTGTACTGTAATTACACGAAGAAAGAAATAATCACCAATGAAGAACTCGCTTCCATGGGTAACGTAGTAAAACCCAAAGAGGACAAGGAAATCTCTGAAAAGCAAGAATGACGTGTTCGAATTTGGCCCGAGGTATAGTGAATCGGAGAGGGTTTGATACGCAAAATATCTCGCTTTCCGCATAATGTCTTTGTTTTCTCACTTTCTGTTCCCCTTTTTCCAGACTGTGAAAATAACGAAGTTCTCTTATTCGAGTCTTTCTTCCGGTTTGCCACACGGTGTCTCGCGATGGGGGAATTACGCATTCGCCTGTCATATAAAGAGTGAAGCAACACGCACTAGCGTGCAGAATTTTCGCGAATTATCTGCATTCATAAACCCTCTATTAGAAATTCTGAAGATATTCCCAATGGCTCGCGTTATCAAACGAGATAGAAGCAGGACATTTGTGGACCATTTGGAAATATTAACGATCTAATACACATTTAACTGACTAATAAAAACATCCTCTTCATCGGCTGTGATATGCTGAATATAAAGGGGAAACAAATTCTTAATATTCTAAAGCGCTGGACTTGGAAATGTATCTCTTTCGTTCTTCCTGCGTTGCAAATTTCACAGCCATTCGAAAACATCATTTGGGGTAGTCTTTCTTCTAACATATGAATTGAAAGTTGAAAAAGCCTTTTATAATACAGGCGACGAATTCAGACTCATTAAGATAAAAGTTGGACGGCAGAAGGTGGTCTCAGCTGGTTGCTAGGGTCGCGCGTGACGTCACTGTATTCCTGTGCCTCCGCGACACATAGTACAAATTAGCGGAAAGAAGGGAAATTGAACGTTCCGTGAATGTTTCATGTTGATACAACTTACTTACACGTAACCATATCTATACCAAGTGTTAATAGAAACATTTTCTTTACTATAAAACCTCAATTCGCAGGCTATTCAAGGCGAGTCATTGTCACTAATCGAAGATTAATTGGATGTACTTGGAAGCTGAATTTCATTGCGAAAATTCGAACTTTCTCGATCATTTAGGAGAAAAGCTATTTTACGTTTTACATGACAGTTAATTGTATAATAATAATAGTATAGGTAATAAAGGATTTCACTACTTGAATTACCTGGAAGGGGGAATTTCAGCTGCTTTCTTGTATATAACTAGTACCTTTTGCTGAGGTACGTAATGGCAAACGCCTTCCCCATTTCATCTCGTGTCCAGGATTTTACTTGCTTCTTCTCTGAAAACAATAGCGATATCTATCCACTAGAGATAAATTTTCCTAGAACCTGTCTAACACTGGCATCAATCAATACAGTGGAATCTAACATTTGTTTACCGGACCAAGAGAAATCGACTATAGATGCGGAATAACTTAAGATGCGAAGAACAAGTAGGCATATTCGTACAGAATAGTACCTCGTCCGGTAATTTTTAATAATAAAAAAGTAGGTACGTCGAAATGTTCTGGTTATCTTCAACCCTCCATGACAGTGAAATTCTCAAAAATATTCGAAACAGCTAAATATTAGTAAAAGATTAAATTTATAACTTTCAGTTTATGAGGTGTAACTCCTTCTCAAAAAGATATTACAAGGAATTCACAGATTGTACAAGGACGAGAAAAGACCCAAAGGTGGTCGAACGAAGTGTACTGAATACGATAGCTGATCAAGAATTATATATCGTATTGTTAAAAGTGCTTCGACAGCTTAGGTCATTTCGCACGTAGGCCCCCACCGGGAATCGAACCCGGGACCGCTTTCATTGAAGTCGAACGCGTTGCCCACTTGGCTATCTGGGAGCCCCTGATCAAGAATTGCTGAGATAAATATGTACTCGAGAAAGAGTGTACTGCTGCCTCAGTTACGAGAACGATGCATTGATAATGTCGTGTTCCGGACGTCAAGGAGAGAGGTTGTTGAGAAGTGAAAGGAGCAGGTAGTAAGGTAGAGGAAAGAAAGTGTCTATGGCAAACATGGTGAAGTGTATCGAGTGCAATAGGATTTGCAAGAACGGGGTTAACTGCAGCGAGTGTAATGCAAAATATCATTTCAAGTGTACGAAAGAAAAATTAGAAGACTGTACGGTGGACAATTGGAAATGTAAGAAATGTAGAGGAGGCAGCACTGACGAACTGCGGAGGCTCTTGGCGGAGAAGGATCGTGAGATAGAGAAGCTAAAGGAGGAGCTGAAGAAGAGTGAGAAAATAATTGAGGAGCTGGTAAGTGAAAAAGAAAGGCGTGATTGTGAAATGAAGCAGAAGGAAGTTAATGTGAAAGAATATCAGAAGTGTGGAGTGAGAATTATGGGAGACTCGATGATCAGGTATGGCGGAGAGTATTGCAGAAATAGCAATACGTTAGTGGAATGTTTGCCGGGAATTAGGGTGGAACAGTTGGAGAGAAAGATTGAAAAGTTGGAAGAAGAAAGGGATGAAGAAGTGGTGGTTTTGCATGTGGGAACTAATAATGTGAAATCGGTCAAATCGGCGGAGCACTTGATGGGTTGTGTGTGGGACTTATGCAGTACGGCGAAGAAGAAATTTAAAAAGGCGAAAATAGTGATAAGTGGTGTTATAAGAAGAAGGGACGTATCTTATGGCTTTATTCGAAAAATTAATGACTGCTTAGACTGGGTGTGTAGTAGGCAAGACGTGACGTTTGTGGATCCAAACGGTTGGCTGAGTGAAGCGGATTTGGGAAGGGATGGGTTGCATCTGAACAGGAAAGGTTCCCATGAGTTTGGAAAATTACTGAAGAGAGTTATAGATTGCAGCTGTAATAAGGGAAACTAAATTGCGTTGCGGCAGGTGAATCGGCTCACGATTTGGTTGTGAACAACGGAAAACACGTTGCTGATTGTCAATTAGGAGGGGTTCTAAGGCTCTTGCAGGTTAACTGCCGTAGCGTTTGTAACAAAATCAAAGAACTAGATACTTTAGTAGAATCATGTAATGCGGATATAGTAATAGGAACAGAGTCGTGGTTAAATGATGAAATTGGTTCAGCTGAAATTTTTCCAGAAGCGTTCGAGGTGTATAGAAGAGATAGGGAGGGTAAAGGTGGAGGTGTATTTATTTGCGTTTCTAAACGGTTTTCGAGTTCCCTTATTTCGAGAGATAATGAATACGAAATATTGTTCGTTGAAGTCGAGGACAGGGTAACAAAGAGAAAAGTTCAGGTAGTGGGAGCGTACCGGCCCCCCGGGGAGGACCTCGCTATGGTCGAGAGACTGGGAGAAATGACATGCAGCGATAGGGACATTAGTAAATCACTTGTAATTGCAGGAGATTTGAATTTACCACAGGTTAACTGGTCAGGAAAAGAAGAGACTGGAGGTAGGGTGCAACATCTGATAAACACTATAGTGAGGGAGGGTAGTTTCACGCAAGTAGTAAACAATCCCACAAGAATGAATAGCATATTGGACATATTTCTCTTAAAAACACCGGAGCTCGTCAAAGCTTGTGAGGTTTTACCGGGAATTAGCGACCACGAGGCAGTATATTTAGAGATCTATTGGAATAAGAATTTCTGTACGGAAACTGAAAATAAAATAGTGTATAGTTTTCATCGGGCTAATATTGATGCTTTTCGTTGCTACTTAAGAAGCGAGTTTGAGGGATGGGCCAGTAAGGGGTCAGACATAGAGGAAATATGGGTAAGCTTTAAGCAGATACTGAATAAAGGAATAGAAATGTATGTACCAATAAAGAAATTAAAACGGAATGCGGACCCTGAGTATTATAACACAGAGATTAGGAGACTGAAAAGAAAATCAAGGGACTTGCATAAAATGAGGAAAATCAGCAAAGAGAATGAAATCAAATATAGGGATGTAGTTAAAATGTTAAATAGTAAGAAGAAAGAGGCAGAAAATAAATTTCTAGAAAATTTAATGGTCAATAACGGTAGCAACAGTTTTTATAAGTATGTTAAGCGTCGTAGGAGAGGAGATCGTGAAATAGAAGCGATAGAAGGATCTCGTGGAAATATCGTAACTGGAAATAGTGAAATTGCAGATGAATTCAGAAATTATTTCGCAAGCACTTACAAAGCACCGGATAAAACAAATGACCTTATCTTATTAGAATGCGAACAGACTTCATACGTACCTTTCAGGATATGCTCTAAAGACATCTTAAAAAGAATCGATAAATTAAAGAATAATAAATCACAGGGTCCAGACGGAATACGAAACGAAGCCTTAAAGCTAGGAAGCCGGGAGATAATTCCATATTTAAAACGAATATTCAACGTAGCCATAAACAACGGGCAGGTACCAGAAGATTGGAAATCCGCGATAGTAGTTCCTATTCATAAAGGAGGAAGTAAAAAGTCATTAAAGAATTTCAGACCGATCAGCCTAACTAGCGTAGTGTGTAAGGTATTCGAAAGAATGATAGCGGACTATCTAAAACACTTTTGGGAGACAACAGGGTGGCTTAATGAAAACCAGCATGGGTTTAGGAAAGGATTCTCTTGCGACACACAAATGTTAGGACTATATCAGGATTTAATAGAAGCACAGGACAAGGGAGATCAGGTAGATGCTGTAGTAGTGGATTTAGCGAAAGCCTTTGATGTGGTGGATCACAGTTTGTTGCTACAAAAAATCAGTATGATGGCGGTAGATCCAAGGATAGTGAAATGGACGGAGGTCTTCATTCGTAGTAGAACGCAGAGAGTAAAAATAGGAGACAAGCTGTCAGACACAGTTAAAGTAACTTCGGGGGTAGCTCAGGGTAGTGTACTGGGCCCGTTACTCTTCCTAATATTTATTAACGATATGCCGACAGTAATAAAATCTCGTGTACGATTATTTGCGGACGACTGCATAATCTACAGGGTTATAAAAGGGAACGGCGATTGCACCGACTTGCAAAGTGATATCGATGAATTGAATAATTGGGTCAACTCAAACAAATTGGATATCAACAAAGATAAATGTAAAGTAATTAGCTTTAATAAGAGTAAATTTCATTATTCCTACAATATCGGCGGTAATGTTTTAGCGAAGGAAAATAAGGTTAAGTACTTGGGAGTTACTTTCAGTAGAGATTTAAAATGGAATGCACACATAGAGAATATCATAGGCAAAGCCAATAAAACATTAAATTTTGTAATACGCTCTCTCAAAAAGTCAAACAAGAAAATAAAAGAAACTGCATATAAATCGTTGGTTAGACCAATACTAGAATACGGTGAATGTATATGGGATCCTTATCAAAAAGGAGTTAAAAAGGAATTAGAAAAGGTGCAAAGAAAGGCGGCTAGGTTCGTTTTGGGAAGATATGAAAAGCGTAGCAGTGTTTCTCAGATGTTAGAAGAATTAGGTTGGGACAGTTTAGAAACCAGGAGGAAGAAAAAGAGATTATCGGTATTTTATAAGTCATTCGTGGGAATTACTGCGTTTAAGGAAATACGCGATAGAGTAAAAGTGGCAGATTACCAGGGGAGGCACGACCACAAATACAAAGTTAGATGCATTAAGCAAAGAACCGATAATAGGAAATACTCTTTTTTAAATAGAACTATCGAGGAATGGAACAGTCTACCTGCAGGAGTCTTTGAGCCTTTCCCAAAAAATGTCAAATGTTTTATGAAATGTATAAGTAAAACTAATGAGATGACGAGTGAGCCTGCCGATGACGAAGTGTGAGACGAGTAGGGGATCGCCTGTTAGGGTGATGTACGGTGGGGACTTCGTGGGCCCCGTGACCGCTACGGTAGCCGTGAAGGCCTATCAGGAACCCTGAAAAATCTTACGTGAAAGTGTTATCGACAAGTTGCTATAATGCTGTTTAGGGGTAATTTTCAGTTAATGCATACGTTTGTATATATTGTAATGTATATATCTTAGTGTTTGCAGTGGTTGTGATGTAAAAGTATAATTGAAGATGTAATTGTGATTAGAGTAGTTTTTAAACAATTGTAGTTAATTGACGGGTAGATAGATACCAACTTTCTGTATTTATTTATGTGTAACTAAGCCATATTTTATGTAATTGTTCTGTAATGCACGATAACTAAACGTCGCCACCGGACGAAATGTCTAACTGCGGCGGTATTGACAAATAATAATAATAATAATACGAAGTAGGCGAAAGGAAACGTAACGAAAGTGAAATCTAGCGGACTCTACTTAGCAGCATTTCTCTGGGAATGCATTGTAACTTAATAGGGCATATTGGAAGCAAAAGAAACAAATTTACTGGCTTTAATAATTCACTCGTTCTCAAGTATAAGGGCGAAAACACATTGGAGCAGAGAAGGTCGCGTGCATGCTGGTCGCAAATAAGGGCACGCGAGTGTCATGTTCACTCTGTAAATCACGAAAGAAAGGTTTTTGGTGAGTACCACCATCTGTATCAAAAGCTAAGGAATTATCCTGAAAGGTTCTTTCAGTACTTAAGAATGGACGTGAAAACTTTTGATTACATAAAAGCACTAGTTTCATCAACTGGAGAAATGTTCACGCTGATTCTGTATTACAAGAAGAGAGGTTTGCGCTTACTCTTCGTTACTTGGCAACCTGTGCATCATTTAAGCATCTGTCATTTTCATTTTGAATTGGGGCATCTTCTGTGAGAAAAATAGTCAAGGAAACAGTTGAAGCCTTGTGGAATGTACTTCAACCACTACACATACCAGCACCAACAGAGAAAAGTGTTGAAAACAATGCTAAAGACTTCAATGACTTGTGGAATAATCCTAATTGTGTAGACTGTATTGACTGGAAGCATTTCGAAACCATTTGTCCGCCAAATTCTAGCACTATATACTATAATTATAAGCATCATCATTCAGTGGCACTGCAGGGTGTTGCTGATAGCAACTACCGCTTTGTTGCTATTAATGTAGGCGGCTATGGCAAACCTATTCATTGTTAGAGCATCTTATGAAGCCTTAAAACAATGAAAATCTCTTACCTGACGAAGAAATGTACAATAAATGTCACTCAAGAGCTAGGAAATATGTGGAGTGTGCATTCGGCATTCTGTATTCTAAATGGCAAATATTTTCTAAGGCCATAGAAACAGAAGAAATGACAGCTGATAACATTATAAAATCCTGTTGGGTTTTGCAAAATACAATTATCGACAAGGAAGGCGCTGTGCACCATCTGAAAAACATTACTCTCTTTCCAAGCCAGATGACATTTTTGACCGCTAACAGCGCAGGGGGCCGTCAATCCCTATGTGCCCAGCAAGTGAGAAACATTTTAAAAATGTACTTCTGTGCCATCCATTGTTTTTAAAGAGTAATTTGTTTGCGAATTTCAGAGGACATGATTACGAAGTTGAAAGCATTATCATGATCATTTGAGGTTAAATATGAATGATTATTTTTAAAAATATTTTTAGTTTTAGGTTGTTACTGGTTTTATTTTACTCCGATGTAAAAAGGAATGTATTTTGGCTAAGTCCTATTACATCTTAACTCTATTACAGTTAAACAGTTATAGTTAAAGTATAAATAAAGCTGCAAATAAACGTATTTTCCCACTTATTTGTAATTGTATTTTTTTATTTTGTAAAATTCACATTTTGTTTTATATACGTCATTAAATGTATTTCAAAATCATCTTCATTGAACGGACGGGAGCGAATGAAAGCATTTCTTGGATTCCAGTCGTCGTTCCTCTATAACTCGCTTCAGTCCAAATTTTCCTCAAACGGGGAACAGTCGGGAATCTAAAACATAGAATGCTGTTGATCCCTTCCAAACCTTTGGATTTATAAAAGCTGTTGGAGCAAACTGCGACACTGCCCCTGTGTCCAGGCATTGCTCCTGACCACCAATTAACAATCAAACTCAGCCAAGGGAGAGGAACACAGAATCTTTTGTTAATAAGTTGAAAAAGTCATTACTTTTTAACTTATAATTGTCATATGTGTACTACTTCAAAAGAGATACACTTACATTAAAGCGATATTAATGATGTTGAATCAATTAATAACGAGCAGAAAAGTAGCTGATTTATTACAACTCTTAGTAAACAGGCATTCAAATATAATTGCACTAGACGAAAACGGTGTTGTAGACAGTGGTTTTTTTATAAGTTAGTCTTTTCGATAGATCAGGAATTGAAAATCATCTAGGAATACACTCCTTTGTGGACAGACCTAAGAGTTAAAAGAGTAAAAAATCGTTATAAAGCTTAATAATAAAGTGTGATTAGCTTGGTTAGCTTTTATTAGTAAAAAGCGAATTCGACTGATAAAATTTTAAAGAAGGAAAAATGGTCATCAATTGAAATGGACCTTTATCTTCTTTTACAATAAGTTTTCGGGCCTATACAAAAATTCGAAGCCTAGACATTTAATCGCCAAAAGGATCTTTTAGAACCACTGTGTGGAGTGAGATTAGGGAATACAGTGACGTCACGCGAGTCGTCGGCCATGATTGCTAAGTTCAGCTGAGACCACATTGTCTTTACGCACTATGGACCACATCCGTATTTATGAATTATAGATATGAATAAAAAATTAACAATACCAGACTTAAGCACATTGAGACAGGGGAAGATGAGAAAAAAGCAGCAAATGAAAATTTACTTAAAAACAATGCGGGAAAGAGCAGAAACATAGTTATGCAATCTGTAGAAATATTTTAGAGAAGCAGGGAGTATTTGTAAATTAAATGAGATATTACAGAGTAAAGAAAGCAAACAGACAAGAGCGGATGGACAGAATATATATCTAATCTCTTTGAGGGCAACCGACCGACATTTACTCAGAAAAAAAACCGGACTGTGAGAATGGGTGACAATACAAATCAGTGTAATCTCCAAAATTATGGCTAGTACCCTGGCGCGTTACATGGTAGAATCAGGAGTAAGTGATAACGCAATTCCGTGTCTGATTTGTTACATTGGCTATCCTTGTTCCATGGGTGGATGTGAAAGTTCGCCTAAAACACGGGAAAGGGATGTTTCAAACCCTGCACGAGATGTCAACGCCACGAAGATAATAGACTCCTTTTTTAGCATATGATGGCCTTTGATTCGATATCAAACCGTTCCCATAAGAAAAGTATGTGAAGTTAATTTTAATGGCTTGCAGGCTCTATTTATACTGCGAAAATAAATGTAAAATGATCCCAGTATATAAGATCGAAATTTTCCTTTTCAATAACCTGTCCTCTGAAGTAAACTAGAACGAGAGATTCACTTCTACTCAGATAGGAGTACTGTTTTTAGCCTTCTTTGGTTTCCACATTGATAATAAATGGGTTATTCAGCAAGTAAAATATAAAGTCGAAGGAAATTCATTTATCATTACGAAGCACGTTGCTATTATATCTTTTTTAGCTAAATTATGTATTTTTTAGCTTGCTTCGACTAATACTCATTAGATAAGCATAAAGACTTCAGCAACTGCGTCGAATTGTATTTAATTTGGCAAAAATACGCGTACGATTCACATAAAGATTTTTACATTTCTCTTTTAGGTGAAGATATGTATGAAAATGACTCGGAAAAACGAATAAATGCTCATAATCAATAATATTTAAAAGCAAATTTTCAGATCGTAGTTGTTTGAAGCTTAACTTTCATCACCAACTGATTTCAGTTTCAGAACTATTATAGTAGAGTTTCTAAGAAAAATGGAATCAAAATAAAATCTCTAAAGAACCTGCTGATTATGGAGGTTTTATTGGAAGTATATTTAAAACAATTTTGAATTCTTTTGTGAGTACTCATAACGCAGTTTTGGAAGATTCGATATAGTTATCTTTGTCTCGAGAAAACAGGAGGTCATCCGAAAATTTTCATTCATTTTCGGAAGCAATACAATTTGTATGAATATGCATCGCCTATCGCATCCCAGAACGTCACGATTTGCGTCACCAGTGTAAATAAAGAAGGAGAAAACTTGAAAATGGGCTTTAAAGTAGAATAAACCGCTCTGTGGTTACGTCGTCAGATTGTTAACAAGTTCTCGTCATAACTGGGTCTCTTAACTGGAGCAAAAATCTTGCCTGGGGCCATTATTACTGGATGTAGCCCATTAACGTTAGGATGTGAGGAGGCATTTCAAAATTAAAGCCGGTAGGATATTCTTGGCCAACTAATGCATTAAGGATGGGTGTGGGGACGTTAGCGAGTAAAGAGTTTTTCCCCTCGCATAACAACCACAGCTTTTTCGGACTCTGTGTAAAATGGGCTGTTATGTAAAAAAATGAAATCGTGATAGCGTCCGGGTGGACTCAATTAGAGCGGAAGTATCCGCCATTGTCAAGTGGCGGGATGCAGATTCTAAACTTTTTCCAAAAAAATTAACTTCCATAACTGGAAACTGTTAATGCCGTTGATTATATTTTTTTCGCGTGGACATGCGTTCCATTAATGTCGCCGTGATTAAAGACGCTTCTTAAGTCTCGCTTAAAGAAGGAAGACGGCGTAAACATTTGCGCAATTGTTATTGGAAAATAACGAAGGAAAAACTGATAATTTCGTTGGGCCGTATTTCTAAGTAAGTAATTAATGAGAAGCCTGAAATAGGTCAGAAGTGAATACGATTACAAGACCGGCTATTACAAGCATACTTTTCCCAATTTAAGTAGATACATTACGCATTAAAATACAACGTCGATTAGATTCTTCTATTTTTTAAGGATAATACTTCGCGCTTACTAATTATGCACAGCCATTTCATTTCTTCAAATACTGTAATGATTATATTATGCTTCTTCATTTTTTCTACGATAATAATTTTTTTCTTTACTAGCAATTGAATAAATATGGAGAGTATGGTATTTATTTTTCCCTAAAATCCGAATTTTAGATAAAAAATTTACTAATTTGCAGGTAGTTTTATCTTAAAATATTAATGATTAAATAATGCAAGCGTGCTGTGTTGTACATTGTACCTATTAGAATAATAGGGATTTATATTCTCTAAAAGAAAAAAATTCTCTTATTCCGTTCGCAGGTTTCCTCCATAACCGGCAGATTTTAACTAATTTCCTGTATAGTTCATACATCAGAACCTTCAAATTAATCTTAGCTGCCTTGGAAAATATAACTAACCTTGGAAAAGAGAAAACTCAGAAAAGCTGAATAATCTCAGAGATGAAAACATTTGTGCTTATGAGGTTAAGAAATATAAATAACAATCCTGCAACTTTCCATTCGAATTTTAAGTGGTGGTAAATGTATTGGACCGAAAGAATAATTTATTCCAAATCGAGGGTGAAGGAAAATATACATTCACTCTTTCAAAACTACTATAATAATATATTTTTCTTTTTCTAAAGACAATTCCAATATTTGTGCAAATGGTTTAAACGTAATTAAATTATTTTTAACGTTATGAATTAATATCGATAGTAAATGAGAGAAGTTGCATTTTAGAGTAATTTCCGTCGGAGTGTAACATTATTTTGAACTCGAATCCTTATTGAAAATTTGCACAAAATAATAAGATTCTACTTGTTACGACTGGAGAAACACGATCTGAAACAAAATATAGAAACTCTCACAACGTTGAACATAAAAATAAACTGATGGTAAATGACTCACCGATCACTGTGAGGTTAATCTTGCTGTTCCTGGTCTGCGCAACTCTGAAGTCCACCCTGCATCTGTAGACCCCGGCATCAGAAGGCCGTATGTGGTCGATCCCCAATTCAGCGTACGGCAGCTTCTCCGGCATGAAATAGGCGCGATTGGCAAACACGTTGTCATCGGACCACCGCACTGCTTGCGTGAAGTCGCGGTCCCTTTCTCTTGCATCCAAACTGTATGTGGAGATACAATAGATTATCCGTTTCAGTACTTTTTAACATTATCACGCTATATTTAACGACTCGCCACCGATTTTTCGTCTTCATTATTATTATCTCGAATGCTGGTTGCAAGCAAGAGCTACCATAGTTTAGGAGACGGGGAGTGGGATCGATCGCCATCGCTTTCCTCACTGAAGCAGAATGCTACAAAGTTAGAGTAGTGGCCATATAAATAAAATTTTTTGTAGAATAAGGAACGAGCAACGTGAATTCTGAGAACTCAAATTTCAGTAAATTCCACAAAAAATAGTCCAAACAAAACTAATTGAAAGATGTTTTATTTGTGTCGCGTCGAAAAAGGAAAATGAAAATATTTCATTCATAAAAATATGGTCACAGGCTTTGTATACTGATTACATGCAATTGTGTTTCATTTAGGGAAAATTTCCAAAAAGAAATGAGGATATTCAAAGAAGAAGGAGAAGATTCAAAGATTATATTCTTATTCCTTTTTGAAATTAATTAATAAATTTAAATAAAGGTTTTAAATTTAAAGGAATAATTTCCTTCCACAACAAATTAAATTATTGCAGGAAAGACAATGAGAATTATATTATTGCTCACATTTTAGGAAGTCTTTGGTTGTATCGCAAAACTTTGTGGCACTTTCAATCTCTAAACAGCTAATGACAGTCTCTCAGTGGCTTCAGGAAAGCTAACAGGTATTCTTTTCCTAGAAATGGTCTCTAGAAAATGTTTGAGATTGTATTAAAATGTATTCCTCTTTGAAACTTAATTCTCAATCCACCAGGAACTGCTCTGACTTTCTAGCGATGTACTATTCTTTGTGGGAGTCCTGGGTTCGATTCCCAGTAATGTCGCTATTTTTCACACTTGTTATTACTTTAGGATCAGCCGCAGGACTTCATCCTGCAAAGTATTCACACTTTTCCTTAATCCTTGTGATTTCCTATGGGGGTAAACCTAATAAGACCTGCTTTGTGAGTTGGCTGCCTCAGTGAGGACACCAGGCGGCACTTTGTGCCACTAAGTGGAGGCTGTTCGCCTTGCTCACAAAGGAAGAACCGCGTCTCTTCAACCTCACAGGTTGAAGAGACGCGGCATGGTAGTTCAAGGGTTAGAATACCTCTCCGAGAAAGTGGGAGACCTGAGTTCGAGTCCCATTCATGTCGCTATTTTTCATACGTTATTGCTTTTAAACAAAATTTCATTTTTCAGGTGTCGGAATATAGTTCTCCGATTGAAGACGTCCTCTCAGTGCAACAAATGAATATGGTTAATTTGTCCTTTTGACGAATTCGGACAATGTAAACGCTGAAAGAGATAAAGAGCAAGCGATCTGCTAAAACTTTATCTGATTTATCAGCAAGATATAACAAACAAGTATGAGTTCGATGCAAATATGCACTCGTAGTACTTTTATTTGCTCAAAATGTCGCCGACCCTGAAGATAATTGAAGGCAAAATGTGAACGAACGAATGGAAAAAAGGGAATGGCGGGGGAGATAAACTCCAAATGGGAAAGAATTCTAAAAGTTGTAATCGAATGGAATTCTGATAAAAAGTGAAAGTTGGAGGGCGCAGTTGGAAAGTAACGGAGGATACTTATCAGCAGGTGAAAAATGTGTGAGAGACATCTGAGGGGGACAAATATAATCCGTAGCTCAAGATGGAGTGCCCTAATGACGATATCTTTCTCATTTGTGCTCATAAAACTAACCTTTTTCCCGACGCCCACCATCTTCGCCGAATTTTCACTTAAGTCACTGCCCCTTTTTTTGCGATGCATTTTCTTTCTGGAGAACCACGCCGTGTCATTTCATTTTCGACTACCGATAGGAGGGACTCCACATTCTTATCTATTCGACCCTTTCTGAAGCGTTCCTTTTATAGTCTATCTTTCACCCTACTCCAAACCCTCCTTAAAACAACTTTTCCCTTTCTGCCATTCCAAAACCTACTTTTTCTAGGTATTCTATACTGGCCGAAGTTATTCCCGCTTCGCTAAGGCATAGTTGCTCAGCTCCTATCAAATGTGGATTAAAAAATTAACCTTTAAATACAAAAATTATAAAGCAAAACTAAATCATCATATTCTCAATAGAGTTGCATTTAATTCCGCGAAAGAAAACTGCATTTTATTTATTTTTGTTTTAAATTTATTTCATAGTTAATTAACAGTCTATTACAATACTTGCTTAAAAGCTATCGAACATTTGTCATCTTATTATTTGGTTAGTGGCAGTGTGCGATAAAAAAGCGGAATTTTTAAATTTCCCGGTCTGTTAATTCCAATTGTAAAAAAAAAATTTGGTGCACATGCCCCTAACGTACATTGTTAAGGGCAGCCATTTTTAAATCTCAGTCTATTGTTGGCAGTCAAAAAGGTTACACGTGTTTAACTGTGATCGGCGATTTTTGAGTTGCGGCAAAAATGGAACAAAGAATTTGCATTAAATTCTGCGTTAGAAATGGAATTAAGAGCTGCATCACATTTCAAATGTTAAATTTTGCATTTGGCGAATGTTCAATGAATAAAACGAGCGTTTACAAGTGGTGCAAACGTTTTCAAGATGGTCGTGAAGACAATGAGGATGACGAGCGCCCCGGACGTCCCAGCACATCGACAAGCGATGATAACGTTGAAAAGGTGAAGAAAATGACTATGGACGATCGCCGAATCAGTATCAGAGAGGTTGCTGATGAGGTTGGCATATCATTTGGCTGACGTCCACCATTTTTTACCGGCATGAAACGGGTGGCAGCAAACTTTGTCCCAAAATTGTTGAATTTTGACCAAAAGCATCAACGAATGAACATTGCCCCAGAGTAGCTGAGTGAAGTCAATGACGATCCAGAACTTACTAAACGGGTCATAACTATTGACGAAAGATGGGTGTACGGGTATGACACTAAATGCCTAGTTGTCCCAACGAAAACTTCCTTAAGTACCAAGACCGAAAAAAGCACGTCAAGTTCGATCGAATGTGAAGGTTCTACTCACGGTTTTCTTCAATTTTAATGGCGTAGTATATCATGAACTCTTGCCAATAGTTGGTACTGTCAATAAGAAATATTATCTGAAAGTTCTGCGCCATTTGCGTGAAGCAATTGGAAGAAAACGATCAGACCTGTGGCGAAACAAATCGTGGCAATAGCACCACGATAACGCACCAGCTCACGCCTCGCTACTTTTTCGTCATGCTTTGGCAAAACCCAACACCATTATGATGCCTAAACCAGCATATTCACCGGGCATGGCCCACTGTGATTTCTTCTGAATCCCTAAACTGAAAAAAAACCTTGAAAGGACGACGATTTGGCAACATCGAGGAGATCAAGACAGAATCATCGAACAAGCTAAAGGCGTATAACCTTTTTGACTGACAACAATTGACTAAACTTTCAAAATGGCTGCCCTTAACAATGTACGTTAGGGACATGTGTAACAATACACAGAAAATAATTGACAATTGGAATTATATAGCCCGGGAAGTTTAAAAATTTCGCTTTTTTATCACACCACGTATATTGCTTTTCTCGTCATAATTTCCTCTTCCTATAGTTTGAAAATTTTCCTCGAAATACAGATGCATCATACGGCAACTAAGAATTGTCCTTTGCATGCGTCTTTTTGTCGATAACGAAGAATAAACTAGGGAATGCCTTATACGGTAGGTTGATTAGTTGAGCAGAAAGAGCGAATGGAGAAGAGGGAATTGGCAGAAAATGGGAGAGAAGGATCCAAACAAGTTAGGAACTAAGTGGAAAAGCGAGAACCAAGGGGATACAGAAAACCGGCAGGGTGTAAAGAAGACGGAAAGCTGGTGCTTTGTGACGATGACGTATTAAACTGTGAGAGACCAAAGAAAGCCGATGAAGGCAAAAGACAATGAAAAATAAGACCATTGAACACACGAGGGCAAAATTGAAGGAAGACGTAGTGATGGGCTGGACAAAGGCAAGAAAGAATAGGATCAAAACCTTAACATGGAATGTGTCTGTTGTTTTACACTTTAAAAACCACATCTTGTATAGGAAAGAGTATGGACTAAGTATCCATCGTGTTCACACATACGGCGGCAAAAAGGAATTATTTAATAGTGGCGAGTTTAAAAGCTTAAAAGTGTTTACACCAAAACCAACAATCACGAACATGCATGCATTATTTTTATAATCACCAATAAATATGAATTTTATCATCATATAGTTTGACCTATTCTTTTAAAATGCTAGTTGGCGGAATTCCAGAATAATATATATTAAATTATCTCCAATAAGTAAAGTTATTTTACTACATTGCATTAATTACTACTGCAAAGCTAAAAATGAACAAAAGTAATTGCACCGTAAAAAACATGATCCTTACTTACTGTGATATATCGATTTTTAATGAAATCGATTGATTAATCAGATTTCATGGTCTGGATTAAATTATTATTATCATTAGGCTGAACTCGATGCAAGACATTGTTATTACGGGATTATTGAATCGATTAGAAAAATATCCCATTGATAAAGGTAAGATATGACGTTACTGTTTTAAGTTTGAATTATAGTAATCCGTATCAATAACTTCTACGATAAGGTATTCAATGCTCTTCCTTCAATTACAGGCGTAATACATTTCGCAATAAAATATCCTAAATACATTGCCAGCGTGTTTGTATCTACAGGCATTATTTTTTCTAACTAACGAAAACATAAATATTTGCTACTAACAAATAGAACAAACCAAGAACCAACCAACACGCTCATTAACGTGAGAATAGTTCAAGAAACGCTCGCTCGTGAGCTGTCTTCATTTTTGGCAGATTTTTCGAAGAACTGATTAAATAAGAAGATATTTTAAGATTTGGAGATGTTCGTCTTACCTGTGCTGGTGCTAACGAATGGTATTATAACGATCTCAAATGAATGATTAAACTAATTCTAAGTAATTAATTATTGCTAACTTGAAACAAAAAGGAAGCAGGAAGTATATCATGTTTACGATCTATTAGCCAGGTAACCAAAAGTCTTCGAGGGAAACCTTTCGGTTTTCTTTCCCTAACCCTGGATTGGCTCATCATAAAGGTGTAGTGCATTCGATTTAAAAACAAAAATGTCAGACATTTCATATTAATATCAATTTAATAAGTTAAGTAATATTTATCAATTGATTTGATTGCAATTCCCCACACTTTTAACATAACTATGTGTCAGAATATTTATTGGCCATTTACGTTATTAAATGCGCGAAAGTTCGAGTTTACAATCAAACATTTTTTTTTTTTTTTTTTAGATCCTTTTCTTAGATTTTCTTAGTATTTGGATATGATCCCGGGGTGAGAATTTACTAAGAAAGTGAAACTTATGAAATCACTATCAACAGAAAATCCATTCCGACTTGCTGAGATTTGTAACATAAATGATTAAATTATGGTAATGGTTTGGAAAATCCAGGAATAATTATCTTGATATTTCAGCTTCTCAGGTAGCCGAAGAAAAGATTTCGGTAAAAGAATATTCTCATTTTTAAATTCCATTCTAAATATACAGACGGATTTTAAAACGCGGATTCCAACAGATTTATGAGGAATAGTGCAGTCTGCGGAGAATCATTATGCTCACGCATCCTAATTTGAAGTGAAGCTTTACCTCTTTTGAAATGCCTACAACGAGACAATGGATCCACCTCCACACGCTTTGCCCCTGCCTTTCATTAGCGAAGAAGACAATGGGCGATCCGAACACAGACAATCGCGTCATTAAAAACGGTTTGACAGAGATTCCCTTCCATATCGACACTTCTATCGTTATCTGCCAATTTTTCCCTCAACTGTTGCTAATGGAGTTATAAGACGGCTCTAGTCCTTGCTGTTTCTAAGATGGACACATTTCGGGCTGTCACACTTAGGAGTATTGTCAGGCAGCGTAGAAAACGCCCTTTTTCGGCACAAGTGGGTATATCCTAGACTATCTGCCACTATTAACCCTTGTATGCATTAACATGCAGTGATTCTCCACTATACAATGTGCAGTTGTCACTTCCTCGAAACACTGGCAGTTGGATGGTGGGCAGTGGAAGCGTGGGAATATCCGAAGCCACGAAAACGCGAAGTGAATGAGAGTACCGGAGAGATTTGTCTCAAGGAAGGGTTAAAGGAGGTCGAGCGAGGGATCGTTTTCTATGAGGTCGAGCTGAACATCGCTGCGTCACAATCCTTGATGAACAGACGAGAAAAAGAAAAATCTTTCTGTTACATTTATTAGCAGTGGTTACAATTATCAAATATTAATTTTTTCACTCCATGGGAGGAGATCGGATATCTCGAGACCAGTTGACGGAGCTCAAATCGTAGTACGGAATACTACATTCGTCAATGTTTCCAACACAACAAAGTATGCCAATATCGCCTCGTTTTGTAGATTTATAATAGAATGAGATTAACCACTCACAGAAGCAACTGACAGCTTAGGAGAACTCTGCTATATAATATATATAATAACTGAAAAACTAATAATGAATATGAATCCAAATATTTTATGGGCTCCATTTTCAGGAGAACACCGATGGCATCTTCAGTAGAAATTTACGACAATCGATGATGTTGATTTTTATCACCAAGTTCAGGTATGTTTTATTGCATTTGATGTCCGAAGGAATAATTTCCTTTCAGCAGGGGGTGCAAAACACCGAACTTCCGCATTACGTTTTGAGTGTCGTGTACTCTCTGGACACAACTATTATGAGTCAGAAAATACTTGCAGTATCTGAATGCTTCGCAACATTACGAACATTTTCATAAATTTCACCTAACAAGGAATGATTTTTTGACATCGGGAATTAAATATCTTTAAATGATGATTTTCAGTGACTTAAAGACTTTTTTCGTTAGAAAAAGAAGTTTTGCATTTAAAAATGCATTTGATTTAAATTATATAAAATACTCAAGTTCACAATGTTGATAGGAATTCGGTACCCTTTTCAATGATGTAATACACTCATACCTAAAGTATTAAATCATGAAGGATTTCACGTCTGGAAAATCAACTTATGACCTAATCATTATAAATGCGACTTGCACATACCTCCAGACGTTCCGCGTGTGATTACTTACAGAGATATGAAAAAAATTACCTTAATTCAGATTACCAATCACTATCATGACATTCAGTTGTTAATATTCACTTCGTCAGGAATAGTTTGGAGAAGGTAACTAATCTAATTAACATGCTCAAATAATTTTTGGGTGAACATGCACCATTGTCAAAAACAATCCAACACCGTGTCTCATCTAGCATATTTCTAATCTTAATGCGAGAAAGATTTAAAAAGC
Source organism: Ladona fulva (assembly GCA_000376725.2). Lineage (NCBI taxonomy): Eukaryota > Metazoa > Arthropoda > Insecta > Odonata > Libellulidae > Ladona > Ladona fulva. The sequence goes on along the minus strand of KZ309189.1, from coordinate 1,650,580 downwards.
AGGGAAATCAAGATACTTTGCAGTTTCCACAAGAAATTTATTTATGACTGGTTTCGACTCCTTATCAAGTACATGACGCCAGAAATTGTTTTCAATTCACAGTAAGAAAGAAGGAAATAGGAAAAGTTGGCAAAAGGAAAATCAGAGGTCGTCGACGAAATCTCAATGACCTTAATATACCCTGTGTTTTCGTGGGTATTTTTCCACAGAGTGGGGTTTCGTCTTCTCCAAGCAAAATTTGAGAAGATTTTTCACAAATTTCTCAAACCCATATCTTTCTGTGTTGTTGTATTTTATGTTATACGTAATAATTTAAATTATGTATTAGTAATTGAGGTTAGAAGAGAGGCCAACTTGGCCTAACTTCACCTAAATAAAGAGTTAATTCGTTTAGATATAAGGGAAGCATTTTGATTCATCTCTCATTTTGCCAATCTTTTCTGATTTTTTTCGTTTATGTACATTACAACGAAAATATCCATCAAGAAGTAAATACATGCAAACAAAAATTCACAACCTATGACGACCTGTTATGGCAGTGCACTTTTAGACAAATATAAATCGATTTCGGGAATCAAATGAAAAGTACACGCTCCTGTGGACCCATTGTCACGACTCTAACCCTTTGAGGCGCAACACTTTTTATCCCTAAAAAGGCTCTTTCCCAACGTAAAAAACACGCGAACGCAAGCGATGTTTTTGGAATCATCTGCCGAAGCATTCTCAGTCTTAGAGGGTGATTTGTCGAGTGAGGCGAAAACGAATCAATCTGGCGTCAGTGACATCTGAGCGTAGGTCAGCGCACCAAAGAGAGAGTCGCAGGAGAAGCGGTTTGTCAACGTCGTCTGCCATTTGACGCTGCGGCTCTGGATTAATGGCCTCTGTTATCCAAACCGCAAAAATCTCACGTGGACGGAGAAAAGGGACGGAGAAAGTGATGGGGAGTTTTGAATCGAAGGCGATTCTAAATGACAGCGGTTTACGAAGAGTGATAGACATGCCATGAGGACTGATCGCGAGTCAGCAACTGGCGGCTTCTTCTCGGATGAAATTAGAAGAAAATTTACGATGGCGAAGGAATTGATCTTCCGAAATGTAGTACGTGCTATGACTAGCACGGTGGTTACAGGAAACAGTTTTAATTACTTCATCTAAATAATTTGTCTATATCCCAATGCCCCCAAAGCGTTCATTACAGTAGTGGGTGTAAACGATTACAACGGACGACCACACACATCCAATTCCTAACAGGAAAAATTAGATTAGCTGAGATTCGAACCCTTGGGAATGGAGCGCTGGAAGGCTAACCACTGCGCCAGTAAATATATTAATAATAATTAAATAATAACGATGATAATAATAATAATCGTGTTTTAGGCGAATTATAGTCTAATGAGACCATTATTACAATTAACATAGTAAAGACGAAAACAATCAACCATGCCTGACAACGAAGGCCTGACCAGGATTCGCATCCGGGTCCTCGGCGATGCTAGGCTAGTAGTTAACCGAGATTTTCTCGAGAGAAAAAGTAATAAAAGGGAGAAAAAGTATAAAAAGGAATTTTTCCCGGGACTCTGGTGATATTTCGTTGAAACCGCTATTTAGGAATTTCTAAAAAGTTTTCAAATTTTCGACTTAAGTGATATTACAAAACAATACCGCTGGGAATCAAATAAATAAGAAGCCGTACATAATTCCATAATTAATTACTTTCTGGATTCGTAACCGAGACGGGATCCGAGGATGAATATGCATCAAATGAACTGCTCTAAATTTTCATTAAAGACCTATGGATGGATGATAGGAATTAACTGTCCGAAATTCAACATGACATCCGAGGGGAATTCACATCATTAGGTGAGTGATAAAGTGGGAATCGTTTACCGGCAGCGTGCACTGCCATTGCATAACCACAATGGGAGAAGAAAAACAAAGGCACTCGAGGCAATTTTGAACCTCGCCAACGAGTAACTTCAGCGATAGGCCGGAATGAAGCAACAGCTAGTTCATAGGGGACCGCGATTTGATAAACTTCATCACGTACTAACGCAAAGTTCGCCTGGAAAGGGAGCAAAATCAAGTTTCGGTCATCGCCGCTAGGCAGCGCACGCACAAAGTTTACTATCCGCTAAAAAGAACAATGAGACAGAAAACAGAGTATATGAGGCAACTCGAGGCAGGTTGTTGAATGACCGATGCAGTTCGGAGAAGCCTCGCTTGTTTGGTGGTGAGGCAGAGGGAAAATATGCTTCCCACAGAGGAGAGATATTTCATACTTTTCAACCGTCTGAGTGTACTTACGGATTATACTTTCAAAGTGAATAATAACTTCCACGTCCTAGCAGGAATTTTTCCTTCAATTTGTTTTTATTTACGAAGAAGAATGAGAAAATATTGTTCAACATTTGGTGAATTCTTCAAAAACTAGGTGAGTTCGTCTCGAAAATTGCGTGTAACACTCATTCGAGGGTAACTGTTATGAAAATCGTTTTCATCTGTCCTCTGCAAGCCGCCTTTCGACATGTGGCAGGGGGTGTAAACACCAAGCGTTCGAGTTACCTCTTTAGCTCACAGTCATCGCGGAAAGAATCGGATCTGCCGAAGTAGCAGAAGCGATCGCATAATACCGATTACCACAATTGTACTTTCTCTGAATTTATCAAGTAATCGCAGCCTAGCTTCTAATCTCCTTACTTTCTGGGATTCCTAACCTTCGTCTGAGAGCACTTGCGTAACGCTTGCTTTTCTATCGTAGCACTTATTAAGAAATCGTATCGCCATGTGCTGCACTTTCTCACGTTCGTGGGTACACTTTTCATCCGTTGGATCCCATATACTCGCCGCATATTCCAGACTGGACCTGATTAAGGTGAAGTATCACCGCTTTTTAACATTTTTATCGCATCAATAATAATAATAATAGGTCGTTATTAAAGGCGAGATTGAGACTGAAAAGTCTCTTCTTCCATCTAACCTTGCATCAATGATTTTATGTACATAAAGACTTGTGTGTATGTGAAAAGAAATAGAGAGGAAAACTTTAGAAGGAGTGGATGAAAAAAAACCTAAGGTGATATCTTAAGAAAAAATATCCACTGCAGGAAAACACCCTCAGAGAAGGGGTGTGTGAAAAACCTGCGCAAACCTACTGAATGGAAAAATAATGTGGATAAAATAGAAAGTGTATCTGACAGAATATGTAAGCTAATCCTAAGGATAAACAAGCGTTACTCTGTTCAGATTATCCAAGTTTATGCTCCAACAGCAGCAAGCAGCGAAGAGGAAATTGAAAATTTCTACCAGACTCTCGGCAAGGAACATGACAAGGAAGA